>KN716402.1:161376-174851 GCA_000816705.1 Dictyocaulus viviparus | reverse complement strand
TGGGCTTGGAGCTTTGTCGTTTTTGTGCTCTTCACAACGCACTCAATGCCCCCTTATTTTCCCCCAACTGCTCGTTTACTTCTGCTAAGCTCCGGCTGCTGTGTCGTTCATTATATTGATCTCGCGACCTAGATACACATAGGATTCTTTTTTTTCCATTATTGTCTAATAATATTATCATCCAAGATTGGCTATCCTTTAACCTCGGCATTTGTAAATTGAATATCTTGACTGTAACCTTGTTTAGTAATACTCGAGGTTGGTAAACAATGCTTTATTGAAAAGACAATACAACACAGAAACAGGCTAATCAAGTCAGAAGTTAACCAACATGAGGATTTATACCTGTTCTTCGAAAATTTAAGCGTTTAGGTGACAATCTACGTTCTGTTTCATGGAAGCTTCTGAGTGTTCGTGATGTCAACTTGAAAACGCTACAGAAGGATGTTTTGCAGCTCCGGAAAACACTTAAAAGCATCTTCGTATTGTACTTGTGACTTTTGAACTCTATAATAAAATATGCAAAAGTCAAGCCTAAGAAATTTGGCACGCATGGAAGTTATATTTTATTCCGTTTCATCCGATACATCACTTCGACAAAGCACTATATACGTAAAAACTAACAACGACATATCGACAATACAAAGATTCACATATTTTTCAAATTAACGAAAACTGACTCAATATTCTATAATATTATTCTATTATATTTAAATGTTCTATATAACTTGGATGAGGGTCGAGTGGCGTACTGGTGGAGATACCACAGTGATATGCTCAGCCCAAAAGCAGGTTCGCAGCTACCCCTATACCTACTAAGCCCTCCATTCCTTTGAGTTCAGTGAATCGGTACAATACGAATCTGAATAAGACAAACAACACTGATTTGGTGGAGACTGATCAATTTACTGTATAGATCAGGCTAGCATTCAAGCAACTCCAAGATATCACGTTGGAAACAATAATTAATCAACACCAAGGATTATCTTGTCTTATCTAAGCTATATCTTAGAGTAGGAGGAAATGGTAGGGTAGGAGAAATACTAGCTAGTATAAAGGTTAGCTGACATGAGTGATATGACTCAAAACATTCGGTGGGCTAGAAATGTTGAAATATATATATAGGATGGAGACCTAACCATACTGTTTCTACAATTACCACTAAAATTATGAGTTGAATGAGTTACTGTAATTGAAGAAAGGAGCGCAGATGGAGGCGAGTGATTTCAACTTTCCCGTATGGTCACTAGATTGTCAAGTGTATGTAGTGGAAGGGTCTCCAGTTGAGAGTTTTCCAAAGATCCTTGTGCTTTTTCGTTTTGTTCGCAAACAAATAAGGTTGATGCTCAAGACCGAAGAGCTTACAGCATGAAAGCTTTCGGATGACTTTGGGCTAAAACACGAAGCCACTGGAACAAAGGAGCACGAATGAACAGGCGAAAAAAGATAGATGAGTGTAGTATGTCGGATACAGAAAACTATGCAGATGGTTGGATAGAGAAGATTTGTTATATGATGAAAATCTCTATAGAACACAAAGAATTTTCAAAAAAAAAACATTTATTATTAAATAGGTCAACAGGTGGTGAGGGGAGAACACGGTTTCACATAAGCACACCGGATACTCCCAAAACCGATGACAACAGTACTGCTATATTACAGCAGATTACTGTTGTGCAGTATGGAATGGGATGTTTTGGTTCAGTTCTTCGCGCTATCAATCATCTGTTGAAACTTATCACCTGAAACACAATCGATACTGAGGAATAAATCTTAACAGCACTTTATTAGAGAAGAATAAGACTTTGTAAGAAAATTGATATCAGTCTTTACGCCATAACAACATATTTATGAATGACATAAAATGGACCTGTTTTTTATAGTACTTTTCAGTATGTTTATGTTATGCTTTTATGATATTCTATTATGAAAAGCTACGTGCTCACTTCTGAACAGCGATGTGAAGACTGGGAACTGTTGTTTGTACTCTGCTTTAGCAGTCTCGGATAATGCATTATATTTTTTAACACCGATCGCCACTTTATTTCGAATTTCATTAATAGTCGGTTTCTGCCCAGAAGACACTACACTGACGAACATTTTGCTTGCTTCCCGGAAAACCTTAAAAGATAGATGGATGAATCAACGTAACTCAATCATACTTTTATGTAAATTAGTAAAGCGAAAGTAATTTTGGTTGTGTGTGGTGTGCGTCAAAGTGCAGTGAGTTCATAATTGCATTTCACAGTATCGTGTTATGACTAACAGTCTTCCAACTTTGTACCATTCATAGATTCTCAACATATTTTTTCTTTCTTCATATTAAGACAATACTTCAAAAGAAGAAATTGCCCGATTTTCGTCTACAGATTGAATGAACACCTTCGTTCGCACGTAGGTTCACCTCAGTCGACTGACTGTACCAGTACCGTCAGGTCCAGCAAGCCTACTACACAAAAATTCTGAGTGGTTGTGCTTTAAAAGCTTTGAAAAATACTTCGCTTCAAACTCGCGCACTCAAGGAAGTGTACTCATGTGGAGTACTTTCTATAAACCTGTCATTTAAGAAATTTAAGAAATCTCAACTTTCTTAGAGAAGCTTTCAAAAGAATATTTATGTGGTAGTCTATTTTCTATTCTAATTAAGTATGATGTGATTTTCATATTGGTATTATCGCTTTTTTCAATTATAAGTATTTATTCAACTTCTAACTCTTCCTGCAAAGTTTTACGAAAGTGTTGTCCTCGAAATATTTCGAATTTTGTAAGATTATTTGTGCTTTTTCCCATTTTCAGAGCTTTCTACACTACAGAAAAAACCTTTAAGGATAATATTGTATCACCTTCATGGCGAATTCTCTAGCCTCATCTCCTAGACTTTTGAAGCTCTTCTCAAAAACATTGAAAAGTTTCTCAGCCTTATCGCCAAGTTCGGGTGACTTCTTCTTCAATTCTTGTATGACCTGGAAAATGAGGTAAACACTATTCTAAACGCTTATACGGTCACAATCAAGTGATCTTAGTCTTGATCTTAATCACTTTTCAAACTCAATTTTCAATCACAATTAATAGGATCAATTTTGCACCTTTCCACTGTCACCGGTGTTAGCATAGATCTGAGCAACTTCTAGAATCGCGTTTCTCTCCAGATCGGAAAGCTTATCATAGTAATCTTTCGCTGGCTGACTGAGTAGATCTGAAATGTGGCTTATTGTTGAAGTCTATGAATCTTATCTATATCTTATCTTATTGAATAACGACACATTTGTTACAATACTTGGTATATATGGGAGTGTTGTGGCGCAGTAGTGGATCGCATTCAATTACTTCTACGATATGATGTTCAACACCAATCCGTATACGCATACCATCACAAGAGATTGATCAAAGCGAAAGCTACTGATTGGCTTATAACCAGCTTTACCATGTGAATTTTCAAAAATGATCAGAAAGACGCGTTCTATTGGCTAGGTATGAAAGGCTCATGCCTAGAATGAAATGTTCAAGGAATTACATGTTTTAATTTTATCCGAAAAATTTTAAGCTTCATTCTATCGCTAGCTGAACGTCCGTGAATGATTCAATGTCGAAGGTCACAGTGATAAAGATGATCACATCATGAAATGTTTGGATTATGAACTTTGGGCTTTCACTTTGAAACAATTTACATTGAAAATTATCAGCTCTTCAAAAATTGTTATCACTGACCTTTGTATTCCGCTGGAATATCATAAACTGCAAACGCAATGCAGAAAAGAACAGTAGAAATTATGATTCGAAAGACCATTTCTGAATATTTCGAGTTTAAAAATTCGCGACTATTCAATAAAGGATGAAGCTACGAAGAAAAGCAACATAGAATCAAGAACTATGTAAGGTGGGTGTAAAGGAATCGGAAGCTGGTCGATTTCGGGATGCTGGTAGTTGACCTTAGTGCTGTTGTTGATGACAGATATAAACAGGTTCGTTAGTTCTACAAAGTGCTGCGAAGTAATCTTCAGACAGAAGTGAAATACTAAAAGAGAATTTATTCTCAGTTTGTGATATTAATCAGTTTCATCCAACGAGGATTTTGAGTCAAGTCAAAATGATAACAAAAAGCTCTAAGTTACTTCGTTCGGATAGTTGAACAGATTTCTAGTTTTTTTCCACCATGCCGTTTTAAAGATGCCAATAAGAAATTGCCTTGACTGTATCAGGTCGTCCCAGCTTTTCAAATTGAGGCACTTCCTCATTTAATTATTATCCATTAACTAATCTTGTATTTAATCAACAAAACAAGAGAAATTGTCATCACGATCACTATCACCAATGATATGCATCCATTTGCTATGAACAAACATTGGATATTTCTCTATTAGAAAGAATGAAGCTGGCGATGAATGAAGTTAATGAGGTTGTTTTTGAGCTAACCATAGCCTCTAAATTCTTTTCTCCACACATGCACTATGCAATGGATGTAGTGTCGTAGTGCATTCCAGCTTCTTCTCAAATACGACAAGTCTTTTTAGCAATGTGGGGTTGAGCGCTATTCGGAAGAATTATGCTGAGTCGTTTTGGACGCTTCTCTCGTACTGCTGCGGCAAACTTCCAGAATTCTTTACCCTACACATCACCACTCATTTTCTGGTTGTTGGCTATATTCTGAAACATCATACCCACGCAGCACCACAAAACCGAGAGAACGATCTTTTAATCATGAACCTCCTGCTTTGGTAGTCTTAGCGGATCGCCTGAAGGTATTAACCAGACGTGGACCGAAGACAATAGTAGACCAAGTACTCATGTATAGTGATTATCGACATGAAGAAGACGTGCCTGTGACAGTAGCAGTACAAAGGCTTGAAAATGCTAGAAGAATTCATTAAGATATCACTTTATAATATGTCATTCAATAAGAATATACCTGCCAACGTGATGAGAATATATCTATACTATCTAGGTGATGAGTATCTTCGAGTGAGATCCCAGATTTCCACTACAAAAGTGCGGTATCATCATGTCCGATATCATTAAAGCCTATAGCACTGAGTGAAAATTAACATAAGGGCAGTCGGCGCAAATCTACTATGATTCTCATCTAATTGACTCACTGCTCGGGTCTGTTCGTGTTCACTCCACAATTGAAACAAGTGCCGTCATAATACTTTGTCTCAGCTATTTGTACAAGAAGAAATGAAAAATGGACCATAAGTACGGGAGAACTTATGGGACAACCAACAATTAGGACAGATATTGCACACACAGAGCCGTACCAATTTCTTCTTGTCCCTGTCATTGCTTAACCTATCGGCTAACGTACAGGTGTTCTATTGTCTACTCATAGAATACTTCTATACATCAGAAAAAAAAAGGACCAACTGATCGATGAATCGATGAATCTCCACAGAAACGCCTATCGAACAAGCTCAGCTGGAGCAACGAAGCGAAGAAAATGATAGAATGGATCGCGAACCCTTTTTATACTGTTCTATCCGTTATGCCATGTAGTAAACTTATCACATATCTCTTTAGTCATGTTCTATCGTGATTTAGTAAATTTCAATATGTTTATTTTTATTTTAACATATCACTTAGTGTCGTTGTATCCATTTCATACATTTTATATTTATTGATTTTTTATCAGAAACGATTTATCACTATCATTTATTTTGTGTATTATTGATAAGGCATGAGCTTACATTCATTCTAATGTCAGTACGTTCGTTTTGCTAGTATATGTACTGGTTCGTCAGACGTTGTAGTCGAGTATGCAAATTTTTGAATATCATTGAATACGATGATGATAGAATAAAGAGTAATGTTTGGTGTTCGGTTAGAAGCTTATTTATAACTGTTATCGATCCAATGACCGCTTTTCCTACTTTCTAGGCTTTTCTTAGATCAATCTATTACAAGAACTCCGGTAGATCATCACAGCACTTTGGATATACGACTTCCTCTATTTTGCATACGTTTGAACAAAGTGTCCAAATGATAACGACATCATATTGTGAATACTAATGAATTCTACTTTACGTGAGGTCTTATAAGAGGAAATATAAACGTTTGTACTCGTTTGATATTTCTGTAAAATGACCGTTTTACTGATTGTGACTGCCATTTCTCTGAAGACGTCAACGAGGCTTATAGGATTTGACGATATAGGAAATAAAGTAGCAAGTTCATAGTTTGACTTGACTCAATTTGTTGCATCTCCTGTTGATGATGACCAAATCGTGCTTGTATACACTGAATGCTTCATCGATGTAGCTAGCTATGATATTAAAGTACACGATGAGTTGGCGTCATATGAAATGTTGCAGTCGCAACGCGAACCCGAATCTGACAATGATTCGGCTTGATGTCTTACCGATTACACTACCAACGCCTTTGTCTAAGTAACTATCCAATGCACTCGCACGTTTACTTTAAGTATATAGTGCGTTTTCTTGTCTTTGTGAAGACTCCTCAAATTCACCTCAAGCAGTATTTTGGTCCGCTACTGAATTAGTTGTACAGGAAACCGTTCCATGCTGCTATTTTGTGTTCTAGGAAGACTAGTTTAAAACGTTTTATTAAACGAAACATGGAAACAAGTGAGGGAGAGTGTCGAGGTGAAAGTATGTGAATAATAAAACCTGACAATGAAAAAATACTAACAAATTACATAATGATACTGATAGTACACGTTTTGTATGGCTTTCTACCGACCACCATCATGGTGCCGCTTGATTTTAGTTCTTCGTCATCAATGATTCTGCCATCTTTTGGAACTTCTCGCCTGAAAGGCAAAATTATTCCTAAATAAAATCAAGTCGCTGTACACCACGCATCACTCCATCCTCCTCATCAGTTTCATGGGGTTGTAAATGTATTGAGGTGAAGCTTTTCCTACGTGATTCTTGTTGTTACGCAACTTTTTCGTTCTGTATCTTCGTAATAATAAGGATTCAGCGAGAAAATGAAAACCTACTTTTAAAGAATGATGTAAGAATAGGAAAGTGTTTTTGTAAGTCTTCTTTAGCTCCGTCTGACAACGCCTTGTACTTGTTGATCGCTGTTTGAGCTTTCTCTTTCAGTTCAGCCAAATTTGGTTTGTTACCAGCAACGACTGAAGCTTGAATCTTACGAGCTCCCTTGATCATCTTAACAAAACAGAGCTGGGTTTTATCTAAAGACGTTTTACTTGTTGATAAGAAGAAACAGGGTTAGCGAAATCGTCATGCTCTTTGAACTAAAATTGAGTCGGGTTCTACTATGTATGCCAGTGTACATCAACTGTAATATATTTTATACACCACCTCTTTAGCAAATGCTTTAGCTTCATCTCCAAGAGATTCGACTTTTTCCTTAACCATGATGTGCAGCTTTTCAGCTTTGGCTCCAAGTTCTGGTGATTTTTCTTTTAACGCAGCCAAAACCTTGAAACAGAAGCTGTTGAGAAATCTGTAGCACTTCTAAATTTTCAAGGGAATCAAGAATTCAATCATCTCACTTCATCCTCATTTTTATAAGTGGCATAGTTTTTAGCGATATCCTTCAGTACTTTTTTGTCATCTTCCGAAAGACCAGTTAGGAATTCCTTAGCCTCTTTAGGCATCATTTCTAAATTATGAGGTATAATATAAATATATCAATATCATATGCGTGCACTCATATCATTCATATCTTGAAGCTCAAGCTGAAATATAAGGCAAAGCAAAATGTTCAATATGCTGTAGGCTCATAGAAACTTTAGTGGTAATGACTTACCAATGCTCAGAGCTATTAGCGAGAAATTTACTCAATTACTTAAATACCAATGAAATAAGAAATTTTATCATAATAGCACTATCATAAGGGATGAGTGCATCTAGTACTCAAACAATAAAGCATAAATTCTAATAGTATTCACCCCGATACTCAGCTGGAATATCCTCGATGCTTTCAAACGGAGCTGCATAGACAATACATAGGAAAGCGGCAATGATGACGGTCTGGCGAATCATTACTGAAATTACTGAGTTTGAGGAAACTTGTAGCTTCACCTATTTGGATAGGAGATCTCGAAATGTCATTGATGTGGTAAATAGAAGAAAATCGTAGACAGAAACAGTGAATTCTATGATTAGTAAAGTCAATGTTCAGAGCTGGTTAGCGGGTGAATGACGCGGCTTTTAAACCCGTCATTGTAAGGGGGTTGATCCGTGAAATATGAGATGGAAAGACAGCATTAGTCAATGAGAAATCGGTTGAGGGAAGAGAAAACGAGAATACGGTGAGGTTTGAGAGTTGAGGAAAGCGATGCAACAAACTTCAAGATGATAGTTATCTGACTAAGGAGTTCTTCGATACTCACGATACTTTTAGAGGAGAGGTTTTTTGATTAATGCATTCTGAAGATGAAATGAATATCACGAAAAATCTGTCTTCAGTTATTGAAATAATTTTTCTTTGGAAAGAATTTTTCTATTATTGTTTTAATCAGTTGAACGTGAGGTAAACAAAAATTTTTATGTTTCTTCTTTAAAAGTTAAAATCATTTATACACTAATATACCCTCTATTTCATTTATAAGATAGAAAATCCCTCAGTAATTTTGCTATGTTCCTCACCTGCATGTGCAAACTCAATAGTTACAATCCTCCTGAATAAGAAACTAAGCCTTTTTGGACTCGAAATACATGAGGAAATACGTTATAAGTCTTCTATGAGGTCCTTCATTTATAATTATTTTGCTAGAATAAAATATGGCTTAGGCTAAGAAGGCTTGTAATGCATTTGAAAATTTTTTTTCAAACTTTTCGCTACCTCGCCTAATGATCACTGTTCAGCTTTTTAATAAATTTATCATCACATGAAGCCCGAAACTAAACTCCGTCACCTCATTATAAGCGATTTTTTAGAGTCAAATTTCCATATGATCTAGATGGTGAGAAAATTTTCACCTCATTATGGAGGATTGCATGTGATTTTTTTTAATTCTATAACTTAACTATAATAATACTCTAATTTTTTAGAAACTTTGTTATCACTCAGACGTGAAAGAGTTATTCGGGAACTCATTCTGACTACTACATTAAATACATAATATTTCATTGTTGAGACTTATAATTATCATTTTAAATAACGTTGATTGGATGAGTTAGGAATTGAGGCTCGTTTATGAGGTTATGGAGTTTTCCTCATGTGATTGCTTTGATGCTTACGTTAGTGTCAGTCGTTACTTTTCTTTTCGTTGACAAAACAAATATGGACTCATTTAACAATGAGCCTCGTTGTTTGTTGTCGAGGCACATGTGGTGCATCCACAACGACAATTCCAGATGTCCATTAAATAATCAAAGATCATCATCGCTAATGCCTTCAAACCAAACGAATGGACATAGCAATAAGCTTAACATAAGCTTCTAGCAAGAAGTATAAGAATAATTAATAACAATAAGTCATTATTATAAATATGTTCAACATAGTTGTATTTATTATTGTTTAGTTGTTTATATGTTTTTCAAATTAAAAATTTGAAATCAACAATCTTAGAAAATTACTCAAAATCCGTAACAGAGTTAAGTTTAACTCACATCTTACAAATGAGTTCTTCTTATTTATTTGTTTACAGAGAATGTCCTCATTCTTTTCTTCATTAACATGTTAGACTAGACTCTAACGACGTGTTATTTTTAAAATGAATAGTGAGGACTATGAGTTCAAATACAAGATAACAAAAATGCGATAAAGTTCCTCAAGTTAAGGTTATCGTTGAGGAAAAACTATGAGTTTCACTGAGAGTTTGGAGAAAAAAATTTATTTGAATCGTATTTATTAGTATACGATTGCATAATTTCTATTAGCTAACTAACTGATCTTGAAACTTTGTCACCTCCTCAAAAAAAACCAATAGTTCAAATCCATGCCAATTTCATAACCATCAATTTTTCATTGTAATTTCATCTTGAAACAAATAATAATGCCCGCTGTAAATATGTACTAATTTTAAGCTTTTGAGGACTATTGGGAAGCTTAATATTTTACCTCATGGCCAGATTTGAATGCTGGACAAAACGATC
The DNA here is from genome assembly GCA_000816705.1 of Dictyocaulus viviparus. Classification (NCBI taxonomy): domain Eukaryota; kingdom Metazoa; phylum Nematoda; class Chromadorea; order Rhabditida; family Metastrongylidae; genus Dictyocaulus; species Dictyocaulus viviparus. The sequence continues at coordinate 164,823 of KN716402.1, read as the reverse complement.
ATATTTCATTAACGATACCGTATCCTCGTTGTTAGTATTTCATATCAAGATGACTGATCAGCTTCACATTATCGACCAACTTGTCGATATAAAACATCACCATTTATTTGGCATAATAAGCTTCATGTTTGTTTGGTCATCAGCTTATCAGATCAGTATATCATTTAAATTTTTCAATACAGTACGTAAGGTGGAGCATTATCCCCTCATCATTAGACTCACAAAATCGGCGACAACGAGAAGACCTCAAAAGCATCGTATTACTTTTATAACCACTAATACGAGTATTTTATACTATAAAGCAGCTTGTATGCCTTAGGCTATCCATTTCCAATGGCGAATCAATAACAAATTTATCTTATCTTAAGATATGTATAAGAACGGATGATGAACGGTACGTTACCAAGCACAATGATAATGGTTTATCACATATTGATAAATTCTTATCATTCAAACAAACAATGGCTTTCATTTGCAGTTCATTAAGCTTAAACGTTCAAGTCGATTGAGCGAGATTGAGTCAAAACATTTCAGAAAGCCCGTCCATTTAATTGGATGTCATGAATCCCTAGCATGATCTTTTCTTGGACCCTTTTCTGGATACTTTTTTCACTCCTTTGAATAATATGCACCTCAAAATGCGCGTCAAACACAACAATAGTTTACTTCGCCGTAAGGAAAACCTCTAAAAACTACTCGTTAAGGAGGAAAGAAAAAGGTAGATTGTTAGTGTAGGAAAAAAATGTTGAGATTTCACTCAGTTTAGCAAAATGAAAACATTATACTATTCATATACGATACAAAATTGATGGGCTGATGAGATAGTTTGTTTATAAGCTTTCTGAGTCTGTTTATTTTACAACGATTAAACTCACCTTATCTATACGATAGCGATTTACGCTAATGATACCTCCTAGAACTCAATGACTGATGAGTTCGAAACGTTCGGCGTAATATTACACAATCATTAAGAATGTGTTGCCCTTTGAATATTTCATTTCAGCGTCAAATGACGTCGAACACCATTCTGTAGAAGAAATTCGTTTGAAAATAAACCATTATTTTTATTAATGTACAATTCAATTTCTTATTTTCTTCAGATTTTCTTCCATTATAAATGTTGTATACGAAAAGCTTGTGAGCAAAACAGTAAACATTTATGAGGAACACTTTGAAAACTCAACAGAAAATTCGTAACTGAGTGACGGTGAATGGATTTCTTTTTCTCAATGTAACAGATCAAAGATCAAAAAAACAAGTTTTAATATAGTATTATAATGGCATTGAGCATGTAATTAATCAGAGAAAAAAAAATCTTGTTTAAATAAATGAAAAGAAGTAAATATGATAAAGCTAACAGATATAATTTTCATTTTACTAAAGTATATCACCTCAAAACGGATAATACCGAGTGATTTTCCGTTATGCAAATGTCAATGTCGTATGCTAATGAGGATTTTTCAAAACGATCAGCTGTTACAGTTGCAAAACTTCTCAATGGGAGAAAGCATAACTACTACGACAGTCATTAGTGATGCGATATACCTCAATTGCCTCAACCATCAAATGCTTGTTTCGCGCTGTATCATTTCGACCTAAGTCGATTCCTCAATGAATAGCCTACTTGAAACGGTAAAAATTATCGCGTCACATCATTATATAGAAACAATGCGGAGCTTAATCAAGTACTGGAGAACAAAATATTATAAAATGACGTCAAAAAATGTAATCTCTTCCTCATTATAGTCCCTCACTAACATCTTACACATATATAATAATTATTAATTTTTGAAAAAATAGTTCTTGGCTTAAAATTTCAATCCGAAATGCTTTCAATCAATAACTTAGAGGAATATTGGTAGGCCTGAATGGAAATTCTAAACAAACGACTTAGCTTAAATCTCATATGGACAAATTCCCGCTGTATTTTAATTTTAAATACTCTTTGATCCAATCAACCATTATCGATTTATTACGTGATCTTCATTTTTTTTGGTTCACTGAATATATTAAATGTAAAGACGTTTTCTAATTATTAAGATTTTTTCCGCACAGTTTGTTTACCGTTTATTTTCGATTATCATAGAAAAGAAAAAAAAAATAAATTGCAACAAAACAACAATAACCTTGAAGCTTTGAATTTGCATAAATAGATTAAAAATCGAAGATCAATAATCATTAAGAGCTTTTATACAGAGAATAAAAAGTAAGCTGAGAAAGTCAAGTACTCAACGGTGAAGCAGAAGTCAGGTACTCAACGGTGGACCAGTGACGGTTCTATGAAAATTTCGTTATGTTGTTTTTCAAAACGAAGAAGATACTCCAATAATTCGTCGAAACCTTTATATATGTAGTTTTATTCCTCAAGCCTCATATTATGCAAATAGGGGATTATCTTGAATCAAAAAAACAAATGGACTTCTTAAGACATTTTCAGTGATATTTCGTGTAATTCGAGCGGAAATTACTTACATGTAGTTCGTTGGGACCATTAATTTTAGAGAATCAACGATTTCGTTTGCATCACATCATTACAAAACAGTCCAGCTTCTATTACTTCTTTAATTGTTCGAAAATCGATTTTTATATGTTACCCTGGTTGATCGTCTACATGTCTATGAAGCTGAACATCACACTAATTATCTTGTTCCAGTAGTTGTTTTTTTCCTTTCTGTTAGGAAGAAGCTTGTTTTTCTCCTCAGGCACTTCAACATTGTCCTTTGATGTTGGTTTTTACTGAGTTATTGTGTAAGAATGATGATAATTTATCAACGATAAGTGCACCTACATATAGCTCATCGATTCGGTTTCATTTTTATATTGGAGGGTATGGAAATTATTGGGACCTCATTGTTAAGAGTTACCATTTCTCATCATATCTATTCTAGCCGTTATTTTTAGTGATTTCGAATATTTAGAAATTCGCGCTGATCGATTATTTAAATATTTCAGCAGCTTTTCTCTTCTGAAATCACATTTTTTAATTCTTCTTGCCCAAATTATGGGATTATGAAAAACGTAGATGAAGAGTAGAAACAATAATAATACTGTAATTGATCTCTTGACCGATCAATATTCCGATCAAAACTATCTGTATGCCATAGAGTTTTGTTGGTCTTAGGTTTAGCGGTGATCATCTTCTGAGCATTTTCACTTCATCGTACCACTTTTCAATCTTTTTAATACCCATCAAAATTTTCATAACGAAACGATAGCTTCAAACTGATTGACATAGTGCTGTGGTTGAGGGATAATTTGATCACTGATGTCTACCTCTTCGACATGAATAATCGTCGACCGATATTGTTCTCTGACTTTAAAGTTTTAACGTCACCAGCTTACGGTGCCGAATTGTATGCCGAAAATGAACGGAACGATTTTTGATACGGTAACTGATTTATGAGACAGTTTAATCGGTGTGAAATCTGATACGATTAAATAAACAGA
>KN716402.1:144820-156074 GCA_000816705.1 Dictyocaulus viviparus | reverse complement strand
ATTATTAATCATTATTATTACTATTATTATTAATTATTATTATTCTGAATATAATTTGCTATGATAATTGCTATCACTTGATTATTACTTATTACTTTATTGACATTTTTGTTTATTACAATATTTATTGCATAAACAATCAATAATAAAGTGCATTGGAAAGGAAAAACCAAGAAAAAAAATCGATAGCAACAAGCCGCCGTTATTGACCTGCCATATAAAATTATTGACAGAATGGCGTCATTTTTTTTTCGTAATTGTATATCGATTTTTGACTTGACTTTTTTTTTTAACCAGTACTAATAACTCATTATGTACTAACATATGACTCTTTTTGATCGACTTGAGGTTATTTAAGATTCCAACTCACCGCTAACTTTATCGTTACCTCAAAGCTTTCGCCTTCAGGTATGTCATGCAAATTAGATCCATAGTGAACGTTTAGACAAGTTCTTCACACTTCATTAAAACGTTGTTCGTTTACTTGACTCATTGGAGACGATCGGTAGAAAGGAGATCATCTCATTGTATAACCTCAAGCATAAATATGTACTTGTATATAATAATAATATTAATAAGAATTTACAAAGGAAAATATGGATATAAAAAGTCTCGCTGAAAATTTTTCTTCTTCCTGCAAAAGAACGTTATACTAGGCGTGGGAAAAAAACACCTCATTAACATTATTACGTCACTATGATGTCATCTATCTTAGAAATTTAGCGACTAATTAGTTCAGTTTTCTGTTTGTTATCATGTTTGTGAACGGACATGCGGTGTTGCAACGTCAAGGTCGCCAGCCCGTAAATGCTTGAGGGCATATCGAGTCTCGCATATATTGGTTAAATGTAGATACGTAACAAGCACTCTTCTACTCTTAAGCTTTTTCTATCGAGTTATTTTGAGGTTTATTATACTCATTCCTCAGAAACTCATATTGATGAATATATTGATGTGTCGTTATCATTGTTGAAGATATTTCTTTTAAGCTTAATATCCTCACATTCCGATGCCATTATTGAATAGATCATTTCACAAGTTGAAAAAAAAAATTATACAAAAATACATATTATACAAATATACTAAATATTAAACATATATTTTATAAAACATACAGTATCTCTTTCACTTCGTATTTATAAATATTTTTTCTTCTATTGATTTCCACTTTAATCCTTATCTGAACTCAAAACGAGTGTGGTTTGATCAACAGCAATGCCATACATGACGATGAAAACATTTTTTTAAAGAGCTATAAAAGAGGTTGTGAGGAAACGAGATGATAGATGAGAAATGCAGGAGTGATCAGTCTTCGAGTGATGAGTAAAATTGAGTCTACAGGGTGATATGACTAGTCACGGGTATAATATGTCTCCGGTTATCATTGAAGTGATGGTTATTTTTCTAGCAGACGATATAAATCTCATAAAAAAATAAACGGTACCGTAAGAAACTACAGAAGAAAAGATACTGTAAAGAAAAAACAACTCATTATTCCTTTGTGAGGAAAGAATTACATCTTCTAATTTCTTCTAATGTGATCTACTGAAATGCTGCAGCGAACGATTCGGTGTTGAACATAGCAGATTGGTATACTAGTGAAATCCTCTACACAAAACATTTACCGTAATGCTCAGAAACTCTTCAGAATATCATTTTCTTTTCGTTGAACTTTGTCTTTTGGTCGTTTCCCTTATGTGGTGATGTTCCTCACATAAATATTGAGGTTAGCAGATATCGAACAAGTACGTGCGTGCGCTCTATCAATACTATGATTATCATTCGTTTAGAAGTGAACCTCATCGTGTCAAATACCAATGGGATCATTTCCATACACAGAATAAAGAGGAAATTGTGATCAGCTATCCGACATCAACTGATTTACATTGAAAGCATCTGATATACGTCTTGATGAGATTCAATGAAATCAATCAATTCGTCTAAACCTTCGGCAACATTTTGAATACTTACATCGATTTGAAAACATTCGACTATTGATTGATTATTGACAATACTATGCGGTTGACGATTATCTGAAATCATTTCTCATGACGTATTCTCTGATGGTGATTATCGATTTTTCTCGTTGCTTATCAAACGATCCGTCCGTAATCGTTTCAATGAACTTTGATCGATTAATCAAATAAAGGTTAAGAAAATAAAATTCTTTGTTTTTCGATGCGTCATCTTAGAAGCCTCTGATTCATAAAGAATGACTTCTCGTTCATAATCGATTGAAGCATTTATTAAAGCACATTCTTTTTTTTTCCTAAGAATTTTTTTTTCTTCCTCTATTGATTTTCATCGCACAAATTATTTCACTATGAATTTTCAAAAGCTCGTTGAATTCAATAAAACTTTCAATAACCTTATTGATTTTATTACTACTACTATTATTTTTCATTAGATTTCATGTTTTTTTTTACGTCTTTTCTTTTTCTGGGTGGTAAACAATGCCGTACAAACAAATTTCTTATAATGAAATATTTAATATTAGTATTGTAATATATAACAATATAGAAAATGGATCACAATATCAGAGGACTCTACTGCTTTCTCTCTTAAGGAGCTTTAGTAATATTAGGCTTATTGGTAGTACTACTGGTAGCACTTCGTCTCGACGTAAACATCACTCCTGATAGAGCACTTCACATCGTCGTAGTCAATCCCTCAGTTTCGCCACATAATCGTCTCCTTCACAATGATTGTCAAGTCAGATCATTCGTACAATCTAAAGAATCTCTGCACGATGAAATGTTTTCTTCGAGAATTCGATCGCGGGCACTTCAATTGAACTTTACATTTCAGTGCCGCACCTCCTACCACTACACCATGACACCCCATCGAATACAATCACGTTCTATAATAGTACAATCACTTTTTCTTTTAGTAATAACATTGTAAATATGACTGTTTAAGCAACTACTAGTACTGATACTAGTCGCTCTTATCATTAGCAGTACATTTAGTAATGATATTCTCTAGAGAATTAATCGTTTATCTACTTTCCAATCAGTACTCTATCAGGACTGAAGTAGTATACATTTTGTATCATATGATTTTCTTTCTGAAAAGTTACTTTAAACGTTAGACAATCATTCTGAGTGTTCGATAAGCTCAATATGTAAATTTAAGGACAGCAGCTGTTTTTTTCATGGTCCACATTTCGACAAATTTCTAGCTTCATTAAAAGCTTTTAGACGAATCGTTCCGTCATAATTTCTATCCACACAATCGATCATTCCTTATAACTTTACTGCAAAGAAAAAAAATGTGAAACTCATTCTAACTCAAGTCCTAAAAAAAATACACACACTACTTTTCTGAGTCTGTTGCTGTACAGAGACGAATTTTTGCGTTCACATAGATGACAAGTAAAGTCGATAAATCGATTTTTGACAGGTATTTCGGCTTTATTTGTTTCTATGAGTCAAAACGTTTCAAGAAGATTCTACAGCATTTCTTCATATGTCTTGTAATATATATTCGTAATTTTATTGTATTTTACAATGATATTATATTGTCCATAGTTGTGCTGAGATAGCAGCAAAACTCGGAACCTCAGGCGAGTCTCGAACCCGCACTTACAAATATCCGGTCTGCCGTGCTGATCCATTACGCTACCATTACACTACACTCAGCACAGCTATTTCTCATAATAATCGCTCCCATTCCGTAGGTGTATCGTTGTAAATTTCCTCAATCGAGTCAGATGACATTTGAATGCTTTCCATTCGTTCATCTAATCAATAAATTTCTATGTTACAAGCACTATAGAATAGTAACGTTAGAGCTTTTAACACTACTCGATTCATCACAGCTGTTATTTTTTTTCACCAAAAAAAAACAAAAGAGCTATCTTTACTTTTATTGATTTTGACAAGCCATGTGATCATGTGTAAAGCTTCTCGTACTCAGTAATTGCGTTGAATACTTGGTTAATGATTACGCATATGCAGCTTACTCAAACTAAAAATGACTCCTCATATCGGTTGAGTTCGTCCAATACCTACGATAAGTTACGAATCAGATTGAGTTATGTACCACTGACTTATCAGGCGTATTATAAATATGAATCAAGTCTGGTATAACACGAAAAAATTCATCACTTGTAATTTTGTCATAGAAAAAGAATGATTAGAACATTTTGAATCTCATTAAGCTGTAGATCACTAAGAAGATCGATAATTCAACGAAGATCGCCGAATGTAAAAAGTATAAATTCTATTATGTAACAATTAATGTGATATGAAAAATGCGCATACATGACGAGCGTGTTCAAATTCTATCTGGAATTAGATTCCCTTCAATATTTTTGGTCTCTTTTTCTTTTCGTTTTGAGGAAAATAAACGATTTCAATGAAACGAAATGAAGCTTATATGATAGGATTTTGTTTGAATAGATTCGTTTGTCGTAATGAACCTCCTCATTGGTTCAGTCTCTCACTCGTAGTGAATCGATAATGTGTCGTGTTGTGTCGTCGTCGTCGTCGTCGTCATCATCATCACCTGCATCTTATTAACAAGCCATAACTGCCTACATATTACCTACCTCACTTTACCTCACTTTGTTGTTGTTTTTCTTCTTCCTACTATTATTTTATTTTTGTATTTTAGTAACTAAATCATTTTTTGTATCGAGAAATTATTGTCGAAATCTTTTTACATGTCACATTTTATTGGAATACATTCATAAACTGATACAAGTTATCATTGCCCTTTCATCAGTTTATTACCGTTTTTTTTCCTCGAAAAAAAAAACAAATAATTCCTCAATCATTCGATGTTTTGACTCATTGGTTTTTTTTTCTGTTCTATGTGTAATTTTTCTTTATACATCTTTACACAGATGTATTACTAACATGGCTTATCGACGTTTGATACTCCTCTCCTAACTCATTTTCACCTCAATCAAATGATTTTTTAATGATGATGTTAATAAGGAGGAAGGAAAAAAGTGCACATTTTCACCTCAGTCAAATGATTTTTTAATGATGATGTTCATAAGGAGGAAGAAAATAAGTGATATTTTTGTGTTTTAGTAACTTGATCATTATTTGAAAACGCTATTTGAATAATATTGATTACAGTAATCCACCCTTTAGTTGTTACAAAAAGATAAACAAGATAGAAAAAACACAAGTGAAAATCAACACGTTCGTGTTAACGCTGACCAGAAATGAATTGCACTCTTCTGAACTGAGACAGTACTGTCAAGTCCATTTTCTGTAGTACTTCGATACTAATTTTGAACCGTATTCATTAAGTATAATAGAAAAATGTTGGTAGAATAAATGTATGACTAAGAAATTACTATGAGTATTCTTAGAGAACCTCAGTCATCCATCTGGCAATAATATCTTATCACTGAAATCGAATAGAAGACGTCATTTCTGTTTCAACTACGATTTTTCTTTGAATTTTCATAAATAAACGGATAGAAAGAATTCCGGAAAGAAGTGAAGCTGACAGAATTATTCTATGATCTTATCAGAGTATTTTAAGAACGCGTTGCTTTTCACTTATTTGTTTGAACTCATCAACATCATGCTATCTCCCTTGATTTTTCCTCGCTTAAATATCGTTTATATTATTGTGTAAACAAACAAAAGTAAATAAGAAATTATTCCCATTCCTGTAAACAACAAAAGTAAGTTTGAAAAAGTGCAATTCACGTGAAACTCATCACAACGTCAGTCAATGAAAATTTCACTGTTTCAAATCGATCGTAAATAGGATCGTTGAGTCCAATAGAGATCAGTTAGCTTCAACAACTACCTGCCGTAGACGGGTTATGATTTCAGAGGAGTTCGAAGTATATCATCCCCACGGCTAGAATTCTATTGCTGTTTTTCAATCGAGTTTTCGTAATGAAGCCAAAAGAAGAACGTTGAAAAGCATTCTATAACGTGATTGTAAGAAGCCTTCATTTTAATGCATCTGAAAAAAAGTGGTGTAATAGTGCAAAATTCGTGCCAATTACTTCATCTTCTTCTCTTTACACCTCTATCATTTTTCCTCTCCTATATTTCCTTTCCTATTAATTATTTCATCTTCTTCTCTTTACATTTCTATCATTTTTCCTATACTATCTTTCCTTTCCTGTTAATTATTTCATCTTCTTCTCTTTACACCTCTATCATTTTTCCTCTCCTATCTTTCCTTTCCTATCAATTATTTCATCTTCTTTTCCTTATCTCTCTATCATTTTTTCCTATCTCATTCTCTTCAAAATGATCCATGTTTTTTGCTCGCTATATCTATCATCCGTGAACCAGATAGTCAACTATAATACGACCTTCTTATCAAAACATCGCCGACCTATGAGCCAGCGTATTCTTTAGGACCGTTTCTGTCTTCGTTCGATTGCATAATGTGAATAAATAAATTTATTTTTAAGTATTTAATCCGCTTATATTCACCTAAAACTCACCGCTTTAATAGTTAATGAGTTCTGTTGTAATTAGTAAGACCTATAGTCTAGATCTTAGTTAGTCAATACCCTCCGTTTAGCTCTCTATTTCTTGATGCTTAGTCATTAGCCTCCGTTTAGCCCTCCATTTCTTGATGAATATGCATTCGGTTTTCCATAACGTTTCTATAGGGTGTACAATCGTATCATCCAAACGACTTCTGTTTCTGTTTCTCATGTGAGACTAAAGGAAAAAAAAAACATTAAACAAAGGAAACAAAGAAAGGAACGAAAAGGAAAAAACAAGAAGAAACAGAAAACAGAAGGAAAAACGCATCATTGATCCGTCATTTGCCTTGTTGATATCTCATTCACCTCGTCATTTAAACACAAACGCGAATTATGAAAACTAGAAATCATTTAATATTCAAGAACGCATAATTAACAAAAGCTGTTATCATTCAAGCTAATAAACAGCTGATACATCTGATAACTGTGCTTTCTATGCACTTTTCAAGTGAAATCAATATGATTTTGGTTTTTTTCTCATCCTCATATGTGATAAAAGTACAGTTTCAAACGTCAAATGCTTCACACAGTGTGAACTAGTCTCAGTCACGAAGACTGAGATTGATCTAGTGCTTGGCTTGACGGCAATTATTTACAATCATTGGTCACCAACAACAAAGTCACGTAGTACTTCATTATTTCATAATTTCCTCATATTCAAGCGAATTATATATGATTCATCTATTGACTTCAACTTCATTACCTCTAAAATTATTCATCTTCTCGATATCTATAGATTGATGTAGCTCTTCATCACATCAGTGGTCTCATACCAGTACCACTTAACTGAGTACACAGTTTTCACTCATTCTGTATGACTCATCTCTCTGACTACGTCTTCCACATACAAATGCCTTCAGAAATCATTTCAGACATATGGGTGTTGACATCGAATCTCTGCCGTTTATGCCCAAGTTCCTTGGAAGTGGCTTAATTGTTATTGCTCTATTATATTCGTTTCCAATTCTCATACCTATTTTCATCGGACTCGTTCTAGTTGCAGTTTCTCGTCTGAAGAATAAACCATGTGATCCTAACCATGTACGTTATCTTTTTCCTACTTTATGTTTTTATCTTAACCAATGTGACTTAGAAAAAACGATAGCTATCACCGTGAACCTTCTTGTCTAAATAACTGGCATTGATTTTACTTGGATACTTAAGTGGCCCGTCTTTACGCATAGTCGGGGTCCGAGAGTTTCTTCGCAACCTTCCGTTAAAGTTTCTTTCTGGCGCAAATGCCGTTCATGGTAGTCTTCATGGTGGCATCGGTGCTACAAATTTTGCTGGATTAGCTTTAGTTCTCATAGCTTTCACCACAGGTAGAGTCACTAGCCTTTATGGATAAGAAGAATATACCACCTCATGACTTCATTTCATAAAAGCGGTGACGATTCCTGATAGGTTTACTCTCGGCTAGGTTTCTATGTCGCAATGAAAATCCTAGAAACACCTTCCGGCCTCATTGAGGCGGTAAACAATGAGGAAAAGAGTATTGATTTTGCAATGAAGAATACGAAAGAAAGCTGAGAATCAAAAGACTTATTGCAACGGACCCACTTTGCTGTAATGTTGCTTATATGTACATTTGCATAAACGCACGCATACCAACGCATGTTTGGTTCCAGTGAAAGAATAAATTTGTAAAGTATAAGGCTTAATATGTGTCAAAGTACACTTTAAATATTTTTACGCATTTAAGAGATATCTTAACAGTAGTGGAAAATTTCCCATCACTACTACTTGAGCGAATACGAATACAGAGGCTTGATCATTAAGTGCATGTAGGTACGAAAGTTTTTCGACGGCTTCCGCATCGGCGGACATCGTGGTGCTCCGAAATCATTTCCGGAGAATGGCATGGCCGGTTTTATGCAGGTAATTAATGAAATTTAATGAATTGGCAACTTTTTTCTTTAGCGCACTTTCGTACGTAGGCGAAAAACGACGGAGCCGATCTGATCGAATTCGACGTGTCACTGACGAAAGACGGTGAGGCAGTGCTTTTACACGACGATGATTTGGACCGTACAACTAACCTCAGCGGTCCAATACGCGAAAAAACACTGGCGCAACTTGAATGCGCTAATATTAGCGCACACTTCACACGAACAACGTATAAGAATTGCTTAGCGCTTTTATAAACATTCCATAAATGTAACAATATAAAAACGAATACTGTATTGATTTTACAGAGAAGGCGACTTGGCACCTGTTCAAAATGAAGGTATCCCTAAACTTGAAGCAGTGGTAAAATGGTCGATTGAGAACAATATGAAAATGCTTTTTGATGTAAAAGATTCAGATCCAGAGGTTTGTCTGCTGTTTATCTGCGTTGAAACGGATAATTTAAATACCTATTTATGTATTTTTAGAAGAGCAACACATAAAAATTTAGTTAGTACATATCATTGGAAATCTATTCGAAAAGTACGATCTCTACGACAAAGCAATCGTATGCAGTTTTTATCCATGGGTTGTTTACCTTGTTAAACAAGGCAATCAAAAAATTCTTAGCGGTATGAGGATCACTTGATAATGTATCATCTCATATTTTATAACTAGTTGTTTTCCTTGCAGGACTTACATGGCGTCGTAAGTTCTTCTCGTACAAGGATATCGAAAACACTCTACCAAGATATACCGGTTTATACCACTACATCTACGTCCTGATAGATATTATTCATGTTTTCCTGCTGAGAATTGTAACTCCATGGTTTCTTGGCGCAGATTTACTGCTTACCAACAACCTCGATATTTCAAAGTGAGTATTCTAAATGAACTCAATTTATTTTCATAATGTTGACAGCATATGAGGATTACACAAACGGAACATCTCATACTTGTTTTTCTCGTTGATCATCGACGTAATTAACCGGGTGTCGATGAATAATCCAGTTCTCACTGCACACAAAAGTTTATCTAACACATTATTTTCGCTCGGCGAACTCTAAGAGGTTTCTGGTCAAATAAAAAATCAAGAAATCAATCAACCAATCGAGTTAATGGGTTACTTGTGGTTTTTTCTGATAGCTTTATAAAGATTTGGAACTATTGGCTAGGTGGTTTTCCCGTTAAATATCTAGTGGAGAATAATTCATCATGGTCATCGTCAGTTTCTATCCTGTGCTCTGAGGAATAGCTTTGCTTCAGCATCATAAACAACAGAGGTAGTGTCATGAATATTCACGTTCTGTCTAAGTCGATGATTTTGTACTCAATCTTCTTAGTATACACCAGGATGTTTTTTATCAAGGATTATAATGCTGTTCTTACGTCATAGGTATAGGTTCTCTCCGTATTCCCACGTTAGGCGGGCTACTTTGACTCATAAATTATAGCCTTTAAGTAGTCGTTACCTCAACAATGTCGGAGGTTGGGGGAGATTTAGGTTCATCGGTTTTACTTCAGAATACAATTTGCATATGCCTAAGCGCAAACATAAGTGCACTATATGAATGGTATCATTGAGTTATTGAAACTTTTTCAAACCTCTACGTATTTACTAGTACTATAGTAGAAATTTAATTCAAATAGTACAAAGATCTTACGTTGGCGTTGCTGAACATAGGAATGAAATGACTGTTTGAATAATCAGTACCAAATAGGAGTTGAACAACCTTCTCTTGAAAATCTTATACTTATAAAGATGAATTATGCAGCTGCATAACTATTACTATTTCTATTCAGGGGTTTCGTACAAGAGCAAAAGGAGCGTGGTATACACGTCGCTGTCTGGACGGTGAACGACGTTGCTGAAATGCATTGGATGCTGGAAGAATTGTCAGTACCGATACTCACTGATCATCCATCATACGTCACTAAAATCTCTCATCTTAGTGCCATACGTGGTCAAGATTATAATGAACCAGCGTTACAAAATGCTGTTAATCATGTTAATGTTACTTCTGACTTTACAAACTAATTACCTCCATCTATGTAACTTCCTCGGTCGGTATTCTAAAGATTATCTCAAATCATGGAATTTTACTTACTTCAGTATAAGCTTTGACTAATCAAAGAAGCAATATAAAAATCTCAGGTTTATCCATGTGTCTATGTGTTCTTCTTATAATCGTATACGTTTAATGGATAAAAAATCTACCGTTTCGTCGTCAAGATAATGTCGTTAACAAATGATAACCTTATCAACAGTGAAATGCTATTACCATAAGAATGATTCTGAATCCATTATTACAAAAAGTTATGGGGAGATCCGTTCCAAGAAATCCATGCCTAGTCACAAAAAAACCAAAATTCTTTTCTGTTATTACTAAAATCTATCATCATACAAAGATTGAACTCATTAATTAGTTGTAATATGAAAGCATAACGAATACAGAAATCATTGCTGATTTTCTTCGTCATCGATCAGTCAAAAAAGAGAATCCTATTTTATGAACATATTGTCCTTGTTCAATTTTCTACGAGAACTCAGTGCTTTTTTTCCACAATAACGATTAAATTAAAGGACTCTGTCAAAACTACTCCCACTTCGGTAAAGTTCATTCAGGTCTAAGACATAGCCGTTAGACCTGATTTCATTCAATGCTGACTATTTGATTACAAAGATCAACTGATCTTTTATTCAACGGTTGTAAATGTAGTGGACTGAGTAACAACAATTTCAATATTTACCCAACAAAAAAAGACACGTTATTGTATGCATCATTGAGTATTGACAACTACTTTACCTTTGACAAAGCTTAGAGGAATTCAGAACAAATTGGCATGGTTTCTGATAGAGAGCAAACAATTCTGTGAAGTAAAAGT
>KN716402.1:116002-127153 GCA_000816705.1 Dictyocaulus viviparus | reverse complement strand
AAAACATCAGACATTATTGGACTAATGAATTTCAATATGGGTTGAGTTTTTTTTCAAATGAATCAAATCGAAAACTTAGAACGAATGTTAAAAAGGTCGTCATGACGTCACTATTACAATCCTTTTAGAAAACAGATTCGTTTGATGATTTTTTTGAAAGCAGCACGGAAATCCTGTGAGAATACAGTATAGATTATTGGATTCAGCGCTGAATTTAAATAACCTGAAATATCATACTGACTAAAGATTCAACGTAAATCATGAATACTAGAAAAAGAAAAAAAAAAGAGTTCTGAGGAAACATCTTGTAATCAAAAAGGTTCTCCTTGTTAGCATTCATTATTATTATTAATATTATTATTATTATTACTATTATTCAGATAAGATAATAAAATAACTGTTGGTGTTGGTCAATCCCTTGTGGCGGGATGCGCCAACGTATTCATGTTCAACGTGATATCGTGGAGGTGGTTGAATGCGTGCCTGGTCTATACAATGACTTGAGTTGACCACTCTTCACTAAGTCAGTGCCAGTTATCTTACCGAGATTCCTCTGGTACCAATTTACCGACCCCGGAGGGATGGCGGGCTTGTTAGGCCTGGAAGGCGGCCAGGAACTGATTGGGCAGGCGTATCACTGCGGCACCTCCACCACTGAGCCACTGCGCCCCCATTATTGAATTATTATTATTAATTGGTTGATATTATTACACTATACCTAGCCATGCAGTGACAGTTTCAACTACTTTCGGTATAGTACATTGACAAATTGGTCGATACAATGAGACTAGAAAGAACGGAGTCCAGCAGGCAACAAAAGTACCTAAAAAATTTTTGTACATAGAAATGTTTTATAAAAATATAATACGTTGTAAGAAAATATTAAATAAATATGATTGTAATGTCGCAGAACAAAAAACAATCAATAATAAACTGAATGACATTATTCATTAACGGAAAAAACAAATAGCTTGATGAGTTACATTCTGAGGAAAATCTGCAGGAATCGTATAAATTACATTATCCTGAAAGCTTCTCTCCTCAAAAAAATTGACATGTATGTTTTTTTGCTGTTCATTAGAAGTGAGGTTTTGTATTTTTGACCTACCTGTAATAATAGCCAATGTCCTCCATGCTTTTCGTTCTCGTTTCGTTTCAATCGTCTCTTTTGATCGTCGCTTTTTTTTACAAGCAATCGATTTTTTCGATTTGAAATTTGCTAAAACATTTTTAATTGAATATTTAAGAATTTTACAACACGACTATAATAATGTAGTTTTATAAATATTTCGTTTGTTTTTTAGTGTTTTCATTTGTTTTCTCTAACAAATGTTGTAAAGTTGTAATAGTTTTCTATTTGTACCTTTGTTTTTCTAACACCTACAAGATAAATTATAGTGAAATTTAGTAAATTTAGTTAAGTCCATGCTTATTAAGTGAGGTGATTATCGATTGAATGCATTAATGAGTAAGTGAGAGAATGGATGTATGAACGACAAATAAAATCAATTGAGTATTGGATAAGGGACAAATCGAACAGATAAGTACCATGCTCCATAATATCTGTAAGCTTTCGTCCTTGTTGTGATGACCCATAGATGAGCATTCGATCGTCTTCAGATTGTGTTGACGTCGACGAATCGACGACTATGGCCTGTACGAATTCCAGATTCGTTTAGGAATATTTAAATTTGATCCAAAAATGAATACCGTACTAAGCAATTGGCTAAAAAGTTCTGCAAATATTCTTTATGATGGATAATTACATTATGTGGATGTTGTATGAAGTTGAAAGAATGTGTAAAAGATGTTTGATCTACTGAATGTTTCAGTGTGCAGAAGCATCATCAACAGCAACATAAACATGATCCCGTCGTCAATGCGAAACAGTCAATGCTTGTCATCAAGTAATCTTTGATCTCCTTGATTTTTTTGGAAGATCACTCACTTAGGTACCTATTTGCTTCAAGCGTTTATATTCCTACACATCTTATTCATGTGAGTTCTCTAAGAATTCAATGTATATGGTGGAAAAAATGAGTCAAATCAACATACCTTCTTAGTTTTATGATCGTCAGCGTTTTCAATGCCTAGAGTTTTAGACGATAAAGAATTCTGGAATGAAATTTCAATCATGAAATTATAATATTTTCCATGAAAAAAAAAACTGTACTAGTTAGTATTCGATTTATAAGGCAATTAAAAAACTGAACTGTGTTTTGTGACATGGTTAAGAAGAATGAAATGTATGACATTCAAACAAAATCGACCTCATACTTCTCGTTGTGAGCCGTAATGGTGTTGATCGGACGAGTTTTCAGTGATCACAAGACCAGGATGTACATGAACCGTTAGTTTTCCTCTTTCTTAGGTAATTCTTACAGTGAATTCAGTAGGATCATCTATGTATATTCTCAGCGACCTCGGATAGCTGTTATCATCAATAATAAAATTGTCTGGTTTCTACTGAGCAGTTGCATATATGACTTACATTCTTACTCATTGATGAAATCTTGCTCAGCTTAGTCACGTTTCACTCGCATTACAAGTGACAAGAGAACTGCTTCTGTTTAAGACTGACTGAACTTTTGTGAAGCAGTCCTACCATAGATCTGACGGTCTTCTATATGTGTTGCATCCAGTGTAATACAATGGCTTGTTGACCATTTCCGCCTATGATTGGTTATAGGTATCATGACCGCGAATCAACCAATGTTCAGCACTTGGACATGTGCTACTATTTCTTTTACCTTTAGTTCTCAACCATGGACGGATTTCATAACCTTTTATTCAATTGACCACGGATCTTTCTCAATGAGGGATCTGAAGCTGGTTGGCCGTGAGGCTACGCGGCGCGACCTTAAGTTGCAGATTAGGGGTGAATCGCGGACCGAAAGCGACCGCGTACTTGCCTTGAGACGCTGGTGGATTGAGGGGATGGACTCCTTAATTCTGCTGTGCTGATCGAGTCATACCTTCTGTACCTTCTGAATGCACATAGGAGCATTTATGCATGCATACGTACTTGTGCTTGGGTGTGTACGGATTGTATCGTGCTTGTCGAATCGGCCAAAAGCCCGCAGTCGAACGTCTAGGAAGTAGATGGGAGGCGGTTAGGGTCGCCTTCATTAAATAAACTCTAGTCCAATCATAGGGGTAGACTGGCAAGCTGCCCATGACTAAACCTAACCTTTTAGCCTCGCGGAACAATACTACAAGCTGGCCATGGGAACAATCGTAAAACACAGTAAAAAAATTGGACTCATTCCCCTAACTTTGAAAGAACCCCCGATACGGCAGCGTCTAGTAGGGCAAGTATGGAGCAAGAAGCTTCTGATGTATGCTAAGAAAATCAGGTACGACGTCATCGAACTGGCCGAAATGAGTAGACACCAGCCACTAAGCGTTGTTTACGACACTGGAGAAGAACTGTTCTTGGAAAATGCAATAACAGAGGTGTCGATGACGCAGGCCTATTCATTCGGCTATCAGAGTTTATTATGACAACAACGGTAACTTTCCATTTCAAAAGCTTCCATTCCTACGATGGACGTGGGAGTCTCCTAATGGAAAGTGCCATTACGAAATAGATCATGTCATAGTATATGAAGGTTTTGCCTAATGAATCTCGCAGTTGTCCCAAAGTTCTATATCTGTTGTTTTATGGTGTTAAGCCCTTCGTCGTGATTGTACGACACACATAGACATAATTGGGGCATTTTGCAACTCATTTTCTATGTTAGGAGCATGTACATCCGAAAACATCCATTGTTACATGAACATCGCCTTCGTACAGGTGTCTAAAACCAAATGTTACGTAGTTTAATCGCAGAAGTCAACAATAATACTGACTGAATAATTGTTTATGTAATCAGAACAATATCATCATTAGAACGACAAAGGTAAAACGGCCATTTCGATTTCACTCTACTCGTCTACTTATGACTTTCTCGAGTGTGGTTTGAAAAGATTCCGAAAATACTGCTTCATGCTTATATCTCGATATTATTGTTTCCAGTATCAAGTAACCATTAAGATGTAGACTTTTGTCAATGAATTTTCCTCTTTTGTAAACATATGTTCGTGACATTTTCTGTCGCAACTGTGCCGCAAGGCTTTCTGACATAGCTCAACGTGGGTCAATATCATATAATGGTTACAGATGGCTCATCTGAAGAGTTTGTAATCGACTGACAACAAGCACAATTTGTGATTGATGCTGAAAGATGTTTAACTTGAAAGGACCATTCCATTGCCAAGCCAATTCTGCTTGCCGTTCCAGGTCATTCTGAACAATCATTTCAGCCTGTGAGGAAAGGAAAGCTTGAATGGCTTCATGTATAAAGCTCGAACCCAGATAAACTGTTTCCAAGACAGCGTATCATCGCGGCTCAACCAATCACTGTGGTATCGGTTCTTGATTTGAAAACAGTGATATATACTTACAAGCCAAAACAGCAGTTGAACAAGAATCAAAAATATGCTGTCCAAGGTCAATAGCATAATTGTAATCTGAGCCTCACATGATTCCCTTATGAGTAAATCACAAAGCTTGTTCTGTGATTCACTCATCAACATTTAAGATTAATGAAAAACACCACTATAACCTTTCATACTTATTGTGAGATGAATAATGAAGGGAGTTTATACATCTCATACGATATACCTCATATAATTCTTAATATCGTATTTGTCATCGTATACTTGAGGTTTTGACAAAGAGGAACATTACCTTTTCTTGATACGTGGTATCATTATCGCATTTTTTGGGAATAAGCGGTGCGGACTTGTCATTCACTTCTTCAGGTGGAAGGCGAATGATCGTACGGCGATCACGTTCACGTTTGAATCTACAGATACGTATTCTATGAAGCACGTCAATAGATCAACTAATCAATTTCGTAATAGTAAAAATGTGTACTCTAATTTATGCCGAGGTGTGTGAATGTATCAGCTTCGGAGCTTATTGTATTTCAACGGATAGTGTTTAAAATATCCAGAATTTGATTTTGTTTTTGGACCTCTTCCATTAAAAAAGAACCGGAACATCTTATTTAGACAGTGACATAGAAATTTGGTACATCTTGTATATTTGACTTAAAAATTCACTAGTTTTCGGCTCGTGTACATATGTCCCTTTATAATTCGTTTAATAGGGCGCAGTAGCGCGGTGGTGGAAGTGCCACAGTGACACACAAGCCCGAATCAGTTCGCGGTGTCTCTCAGGTCTACCAAGCTCACCAAACCTCCAGGGTCGATAAATTGGTAGCAGAGAAATCTGGGTAAGATAACCAGCACTGACTTGATTAAGAGTGGTCAACTCAAGCTACTGTATAGATCTCTCAGTCAACCAGCTCCACCATACCACATTCAACACGAATGCGTAGCCGTACCGTACGACAAGGGATCGATCAACGCCGAAGCTTATTGTATCTAATTTGGTTATTTCGAAAGTACGTACTGCTCATTATGTTCTTTTATGAAGTTGGCTTCAAATTTAGAAAAAAAAACAACAACAACAAATAGAAAAAAACTTGCCGTTTCTTTGCTGCGTTCATAATTTTCCAATATATGCATACAATTGCTATAAGAGGTATGTAGAAAGCAGTTGCCGTCGAAAACACCTATAATAATTATTTTATAAAAATATTGAAAAAAATTACACAAATAATTTGATATTCAGAAAATTTCCCATAGAAATAACGTTTAATGTTTAAGGGAGGTGCTTAAAGAGAGGTTTTGAAAAAGTTTGAGTAAATCTTTCTTCTGAAGTTTCTCTATGGAATGACATCGTGGTTTTCGATGACGTTAAACGGAATCGTTCTGTCGACACCATAGAAATTCTGCTTCACTTATAATTCCAGGAGCGAAAGAAAAAAAAAACCAGTAGCAGCATTCAAAAAGGGCATTCCGTTCCACGGTTACGTAATTTATTCGGGAAATTCACGACAAAAAAAAAACATTACAATTTTGTTTTTCCTCATCCTGGAAGTTGCTGTCGTCGTTGTTGCCATTTCGTTAATCAAAACAGAAATATCTTGAGTAATTTTTTTATCTTAATATATAAGGAATTCTTTATCGTTTTTACGAACAAATCGGTCATCAGCTGATTGTAAAATATTTGTAATACCTCAGCTAAAACCTCAGCAGTTACTGTAGTAAATTGTGTAGAGTGAAATTCCCTCAATAAGTAGGTCCTATAGTAGATTCTATAAAGGCCCACACTACTCCTGAAGACGTACCGTTGATATATGTAAATTCATCTATAGAAATATAAGTTTTCATTGTTATCGATTTATTGAATTTGGTAAAAATTCATTATTTTTACTTTGAGCATATTTCTTTTGGGGATCTAAATGGAAAGTAAAAAAGGAAAGAAAAATTAAATACATCGTAAACAGCTACGATGGTTGCTTAATCAGTTGCCATTCATTTTTTATGCAAGCTTGGCTTAATTGTAAATCAACTACACTCTGAGGTTGTTTACCTGATAGCTTATCTGCTGGCTAATAAGGCACACATGCTGTCGTTGTACACGATCCTTAAATCCGTCATCTTTCCAACCAGCAAAAGGTGCCAAACTGATCAACAACGACGTTAACCAAACCACAGCCAACATGATGATTATTCGTTTTGGTGTTCGATTTTGTGCATAACCAATATCCGTCACTGACCAGTATCTGAACAGTAATCGATAATTGATTACAAGTCATTCACTGGCATCTACCAATAATAGTGAAGAAGATTAGACTCGTTCCATACCAATCAGTTTTCATACGAATGAATGAGGAACGAAATTGCAAGCGGACAACGAGGTATCCAAAAAATAACTCACCTATCCAAAGCGATAGCTACTAGATGAAGTATTGAAGCTGTACAGACGATCACATCGACTGAAATCCAAATATCACACATAATTACACCAAATCGCCATGTTCCAGCTACTGTTGACCAAGCACCCAACGGCGTTACTATCAGACCTACCTTCAAAAAAGAAAAAAGCTTAGCTTTCAGTTCACGAACTTTTTTAGTGAGGGAACATTCAGAATTTGATTATCCTTCTTATCAAAATCAAATAACCGTACATTTCTCTAGAGCTTTTTCGCCGTAACTCATGGATGTGTTGAATTCTTCAACGACATCTTTAACGTAGCACGAAATTGTCAGTTATTCTGGTAACCAAATCAATTATATTCCTTCAGTGAAAAAATGATTTTTTTGTTATCTGAATTATTACTGGATTCGGATGAACCACACTTGGATTCGCGTCAAACATCAACAGCGTGAAGTAGGAGCCAGTAGAACACCTATTTCTTCTAATCTCTCGTAAGGGTTGTATGCCTACAGTCTAGGAATTTGCCATGCATTTACAATTTGCATACGTGTAAGCACTCACACGCACGAATGCATAAATTATCAATATCCGCACAGTAGGTATGATTCAATTCAACACTGTAAAATCGGATAGTCTATTCACTGAATCCATCTGATTATGAGGAGGAAAGATCGAAGTCGTTTTTGCCCTCGATCTACCGTCGACCTACACCATACGGTGTTTCATTCGCAGTTTCATTAACACTCATATTAGAAAACCCTCAAAAATGATATCCATGTAATTCAATATTGATTTCAGTACAAGAAAAACCTCATTGATGCTATGAGGTAACTGTATTTGACATAATTTTTCAATCATTTTTTATTTTTTAATCCTCATTTGTATTAATAAAGTTGATACGTGAGAACACAGATAAAAGTAAATCACGTTTCTAGGTATGCAATTCTTAAGCTTCACTAATAAGAGCTTTTGTAACTTGTAAATGTTATTTCTTAGCATACACACTTTCTGCTAAGATTGAACAGTTGAAAACAAAAAATTTACGAAATTTTTCGTTGTAAGCTCATTCAATTTACCAGAATTCATCTATAAAACTTAATGAAAACGAATAACGCAGTGGTTAAACGCACTAAATTGCATGAGTTCGATCGTCAGATCAGTTTCCTGGACTGGTTCAACTAAGTTTTTTTCATCATTCAGCAAGACATAAGCCAATACTATACATCTTTAAGAAATGAGAGGATGCTGATTAGAAGAACGATTGACTAGCGATCATCTGTCATCAGCTATTCACATCACACCTCAATCTATGTGAGGCAGAAAAACTTCACAACCGCTGAACGCGTATTGGTCCATTCAGTGAAAATGCAAGCAACAGAAGCCAATTAATGAGTCGACTTTTAGTGCAGTGAAGAAAACATATGAGTTAGAGGCAATATTGATTACATATAGAATTTTAAGAAACCTCAACTGAGGAAAGCGTTTCACAGCTGGTGAAGCTTGATCAATTAACTACCTTGAACACATTTCTGAGGATGACGGACCATTTCAATTTGCTTACATTCGTCAAATTGGGATGTTGACCTTTATTCTATTTGTATAAATTCCTACCACATTAATAGAATTACGTTATTTAACTCACTTCAGTCACAATTTTTCTAACTAATACATAATTATGAATTTTACAAAATAACGAAAAACAAAAACAAAATATTCAGCTTACAAATGGATTTCAATATACGAATGCTCTTAGAATTTCCCTCTTACAAAATTTTATTTTGTCATTAAAAAGCTCTTCAATAGAAAAAAGAATATTTCTTTCTCAAACTAAGAGTCGTGCGATTTAAAATTGTATTATATCGATCTGGTCGCTGTGATCTACGCAGCAATATTGAATTAAATTGTAATAGAAGTTTTTTTTGCCTCTTAGGCTTAATATTGTCATCACGAAAATCTTTTTTCTCGCAGTTCAACTTCGATGTGGAACACGAAATTTCATTCACCCTTATCATCTAATCGATAGAATTTCTATCACTTTATTATGTTAGTGATGCTTTAGATGAAGTACAATGGGATTTCAGAACCGTTAGCATTAAGCTTATTCAAGGTGTCCCTGGATTTTAAGTTTGAGGTAGAAGCGTGCCGAGACGTCTACGATTCGGATTTTCATGCTTGATGCATTCAATTCACTCATACATTTTTATAATTTTTCGTACAAATATCATTAAATGTTTTTTTTCCCGCCATTTTATCGTATATAAGTAAATACAAAGCAATATTGATGCGCTTATACATATGCTAATTACACTTTGCAGCTTAGTTGGTCAAAAGCCTTGCGATTAGATAGGAGTGGTAAATTGCTGAAGACATTCCAGCGTAGTTTGAATAGATATTCATTTTGAATTCTAGAGGGTTGAGGTTTAGACCTTCACCTCATACAGATTCCTAATAGTTATTTCCATCCACTACTTCATCGAAAGATTCTGGAATGTGAACGGAAAATGTTATACGAGGTCATTTTTGATCCTTGGAAAAGTGCAGCTTACGAAGAAGCTTTAGCAGGCATAAAATGCAGAGGAAAAAAAACTCTAGAGGAGTTTTTCAATCACAAATCGCCTGATTGAATTTAATAAGGAAGGTATAGCGCGAACGATATGAAATGTCAGTTCTCATTAATTCTTTGAAAAAAAAAGAAAATAGTGATGAACTAGTGAGGAAACTTAGAATTATAAACGATTGAAATCATTTTCATGTAGTCATAAAAGTAAATTATTTGAGGCCATGTGAGGACAGAGTGCTGAGAAAACCATTCTATTGTGTTTTTATTTTTTCGAGAGTAATGTAGGAGGGGAGTTTTCAACAACTAGAAGCTTAGCCTTCAATCAACACCGTAAGAAGCGAAGAGAATGCAGCGTTATCGTCCGAGTCAACAACGACAGACAAACGAAGACTCGTTTTAAAAACGGCTCTTCGAAATGGGAATAACTTTTTTTCTGAAGAAAATGAATACGATATTTACTTACTTAGATATCTACTTTTGAGTTAGCGACAAAACCCAAAACCTCAGGCAGGACTGGTTGGATATACCTTCGATTATGTCAGCCATAAATTAGATTAGAGAAACATTGAGTGATTGCACAACCTCTGTAGTATTAACCTCGACAATGCAATCAGTACCACATCAAATTGAAAAGCTGCGAGATGCCGAGAAGAATCCCGTCTAGAGCTTTGAGCTTAGAACGTAACTCAATGACGTAAGTTCTATGATTATAATCTGTCGCAAGTAATAGTAAGCAGAAAAATCAAAGAACATTCATTTCTGTATTTGATCATTAAGCTTTTGACTAGGAAACATTTTAAATAAGTACTATTTATTAGGAAATCATTATAAAAAGTATACTATACATTTTAATTTCACTTAAGGATTACTGTAGTGTTGTTGCCGAAAAATCACTTGATAATTCTCTACGTTAGTAGAAACGAAGTCAAATGGTTATCATAATGAAAAAAAAATCAATCGGAATGACTTATTGATTTTTCTGATCTGTGATTAGATTATTTGTACTCATTATGACGTTTCTGTGAGTCTTCAAATATAATGCGGATTTGTCTCCTGAATTTTTTTCTCCGGTGAAAAAAAAATCATAAACCGATGAATGACGCAATTTTATAGATTGCTGAATACAAAATTATTGTAAATCTAAAATGCAGTTGAGGTAGTGAAAACGGATTTCTCTTTCTCTTTCTCAATCCCTCTCTCCCTCTTTCTCTATCTTTCCCTCTCTAATGAATGCTTGAAGTTTTTTGACGAATTAATTAATCATAGGCGATAAGAATGTCACGAATATTAAGCGTTTTTTGCCTCCGATTCTCAAATCACTCAGATTTCACTCATTTTCAAAGCACTCAAACTACGGATAACAACTAAACGTTTCCGTCGCCAAATTGCAAATCACTCAGAAAACAATCAAATATTCATCATATTTTCATCGTTTTATTTACAATACGTGAAAAGTTAAAGCTGAAAAGCCATAGAATATATAAATGTGTCAGCTGAAATCACACAGGCATCTTCTTAAAATCAACTCGTTTTTGAACTAATATACAAACCACAAACAATGTTTACCTCAAAACATCGTCTTAAATGTTTTGTAATCAAACGGTGATCATGTTTTGTTACTTAATTTTCACTCACTTTGCAGGTTTTAAGGATTTTCCTGAGGAAAAATAATAGATAGAATCGAGCTTTCTCTGTAATGAATCTAATTACACTCAAAAACACTCATAAGTGTTTCGATAAGCTTAAAAATTGTCCT
>KN716402.1:93010-103254 GCA_000816705.1 Dictyocaulus viviparus | reverse complement strand
TTTAAAAACGAGGGGGTAGGCGAGCCCCGCCACAAGGGATTGATCAACGCCAACAATTATCTTATCTATGACTCAAAAAACGAATAAAATCGATTAAGGAAAAGCTTGTAATCTGATATAAATACTAATGAGATAAATAAGAATAAACAATCAATAGTAATTTATTTAATATAAAAATTTTTGAGGTAAAAAATGTTCTATTCAATAATTTCACAGTGCTATTCCACAATCGTAGGTCATCATTGAAAATTTTCATGCAAATTTTTGCAGAAAAAAAACGCATCATAAGTGATGGTTGATTAGCATATTTACTTAAACAGAAATCTGAATGAGTAAAACGATTTTAAAACGAGAATGAGTCATTATCATAAACCTCAACATTTTCACATCAAAGGCAAGAGGGAAATCTATGTTTTTTTTTCCAAATTTGTTTGTTTTGCATGTGTTTTAAGCTGAACGATCTAGTTAGGTAGGTTGCTAGGTTGGTTTTTGAACTGTTGACGTACTGTTCAAGTCAGTTGGAGCAGAACAACGATATCTCTAATCCATTAGTTGTTCTACTTTCCAAGCTTGTGAACTATTTGACGATGAGTTGAATATCAATGAATAATTCAATGAGTCATTATTCAATTACTAATAAAAACCCGTCTTACCCAGCTGAAAGGCCAAAAGTACATTGTGATTTTTAGTTTCAGTACTTTCACAGTAAGACTTTACGATGAGGAACGATATGATTTATACCGTAACAGGAGGTGATATCACCGAACCAATAGAATTTGATCACTCGTTATTTTTTACGCATGAGTGCTAATCGTTTGCGAATGAGAACTCATTTCAATGAAAATGTGAATTTTTGAGGTAATAAAAGTACAACTGGTGAGGGGTAGTAAGTTAACTAAGCTACGTTAAACAAGTAAAGATTTGTAAGAAAACTATTTTTGAAACGGTTTTTTCCTCATAGAGGGCTAAATGGTGATCATCAACCCCACGATTTGAATCCGTCAGTTTTTTTTTATTTTTATTAGTTTAATTTTTTTTGGTTTCTGATGTTTATTGGTTAACAGTACATCGTATTAATAAATAGAAATTTTTGAAATGCCTTTGAAAAGAGAAAGGCCATCTGATGATCATTTTGAGGAAAAAAAGAAAATTTAAATAACTCATAAACTCATAATGAGGAAGCGGAAATTCATATTAATGAAAAAAGAGTGCACTATTTATTACTTATAGTTCCTCATTATGAGAATATGCTAATAATCGGAATTTTGAAATTATTTTTTAATAGTCAATTTTTCAAGTTAATAAAATGAAAAATAAAGTTCAAATTTTTCAATAGTCAAAATGTAACGAGTGAATGAAGTTCACTACTGAAACCACATTTTTCATAGCTTTATCGATTTTTCAGTGTTAACATTCAGCATGCCCTCAGGGTAGGTTAACGTTTCACGTTAATAAATTTAACAAAATGGCCATCACATCCATCATTTATAAATGTGTAATGATCTTATCCTATCATTTATCATCTTATGACTAAAAAACAAAGTAGGAGGAACAAAATAATGGAAATTGATGTGTGGTAAAGAAACGTGCAAGCTGCAACGATACGAGGGAGAAGGATGCTTTTGCCTCATCCAAAACAGAACCACAAATGTAAAATAATCGAATGATTATGTAAATCATAACAAAACTATTAGAATAATGACAGAGAGTTACAAGATCGAGCTGATCCTCAACTCGTCCTCGTTTCGTAGTGTTCGTACGAAAACATTGGTAGAAATCTAACGAAATCAGAAGACTTGATGGTAGATATGATTATTTCAGGATAAGAAGTCAAAATATGAAATGTACGGTGTAGATGTACACGTACTACAACTATTATAACGATAGTGCTGAGCAATTGCATTGTCTTAACTAATCGTCATTTTATACTTAGTACTGAAAGATGTGCGGATCGTATCCCTAATGATCTTAAGCAAACCACAAACTTCGGACCTCATACGTGACTCAATGTCAAATCTGTTGTGGTACCGATTGTACTGCCTATGTCATTGCATTGCGACTACTCAATACTTTATGTACTATTCTACTGCGGATATCATATCAGTACTGCCTGTTGACGAGTTCGATCTGATAAGCAGACATCGGCATCCAATGTATAACCTCTAGAGCGTCGTCAGCAAAGCAGTGCTGAATGTGTAGCTTGAATTTTTTGTATTTCAAATCAGCAGAAATTGATTTTGAAAATTCTCATCATCTATTGTAACCCCAGCTTAGCTTTTGAGAAGATTTCAAGATGACGTCCAAAAAAAATTCAGTGACGAAGGATTAGCGTAATGACACGGACGTGTCAAATTTTTAAAATAAGTGATTTTTTGTAAGATTTTCCTCAATTCTTTGAAGCGATGAAATCGTACTCGAAATGGTACCGAGTTATTTTATCGATGATAATTTATTAATATTTCACTGACGTCACATTTTGGTCATCTATTCAAAATGCACAACAACATTCATTTTTCATTGACGTATTGAAAAATACGTGAGTAGATGATGCCCTATGGGGATATATTAGGTGAGTTTCATTTGACCTAACCATAACTTGAGTAACTCTTCAGATGACTGCTACTTTAAAATCAACGAATGGAAAATTCTGAAGCATCTTTCTTCTCATAGTATTTGATGAATGTCTAAAATCATAACAGATGGATCTGATTCATTATGGATTTTGACAAATACTGTTTATTTACCATCTAGGGCTGGTGTTGGTGAGCAGTACCTCATCAGCTACATGCACAACACAGTACGCCTAGCTATTGATTGAATTTTTTTGATCAAAAACCACGTACTACTCTACTTCCGTCTGTAAACGTTATCCAGAACGGTACAGTAATCGTATTCAAGGTGATTTTTTTTTGTCCTTTTCTATATAATTGCTATTCTGATCTACCAATAGGATTTTCTATAAAAAGTTAATATGAACGAACAATGAAGTCTCGTAATAAAGGAACAGTAAAAAATCGATTTTTTTGTTTTGCTTCGATTGTTTCAGAAGAGAAAAAAAATGATTGTTGTTATACAAGAAGATCATCAACTGAATCAATTATAGTACTGAATTTCACAACACGACGTTCATCTACAATGATGAATGGATAACGAGAATTTGCAGCACATTTACGTCAAGTTAAAAAGAAAAACAATAACTTAGTAGATCATTAGTTCTTACAAGTACTGCCAGTAGTCCAAATAGTTCAAAGGAATGTCGTCAATGTAAACAGAGCTCCATATTATTACTGAACAAGTAGATTTCAGAAGTCTTGTTAGCGTCCTACCCTATAATATGAAGCTATCTTACAAGAAAGAATCAATAAACGAAAAACAATTAGGAAGACGAAAAGTATCCGATGTAACTCATTTCGTCCACTCGTTCTGAGCATTTCCTATACGTTTTCATTCTCACTGTTCAGACTACGGCTATTTATATATGCGGTCCCGGAAAGAAAACCTGCGATTACGGTAGTCTACGATTCATCATTTTTCAACATTCAACTGGTTTCAAGCACGTTACACGCGTTGTAATACGATTCTATCCGTCTATTTCAAAATAATCTTCGTTTACAACAGTCGTATACCCGCACGCATGAAGTTTTTTGTCTGGAAAAAATTCCGGAAAAATCCTTTTTAGGACTAATAAAGTTAATAGGATTGAGGAATTTTTGCTGAACAGTTATAAATAGTGAAGATTTGACTCGAATGACTCGCACAGACCATATGAAACTTTTTTTTTCTTGTTATTTTATAGTAGAAACTATGAATAATTGTGAGGTTTCACGATAAACCAAACAGATGACAATTTTTGAGTCAACCAAAAAAATTCTTTCCTCTTTTCTGACAAGTAGAGAAAAAGAGATGGAGAGAGTTTTTTTTTAAACATAGAATTCTCAATAAAATTCGATAAGCATAGAAATTATTGGAGTAAAATAATCTCATACATGGAGGTAAATTCATAATGAGTGACGTTCCTACGAAGATAAATGAATTCCCTAGTCGATTTTTTCCCTCGTTTGAAACTCATCGATTTGAAGGCGTTCAGGATTGGAACCGGAGCAGAATATCGACGATATTATTCGTTGGTGATATTTTGACGCATTCAAGGATTCATTAATGTTTATAAAAATAAAAATACAAAAGCAACTTGACTATTATAGAAATTGACTAAACGGAGTGATTGAAGGTATTACAGAGGAAAAACAACAGACGCTTAAGTGTTATATTTTGCCAGACAAAAGCTGTACAAGACATTCCTCATTGTAATTAATCATCATTAAATATTGATATTATTTATGTTTTTTCACGAAGTAAACAAGTAAACAACACAAATTTGTGCTTGTCTTTTTGTTCTATGAGTTAATGTTTTGATGAATTTTTCTTTGGATCGATTTCATAATGAACTATAATTGCAGAACATTCTCAACCTCAACGAAAAATCCTCACCATATCGATTGCTATAATTTTAAATTCATACTAAAGCATTTAAATAAATCATTCTCATGAAGATTTTCAAAGATACGCGCACGAGAAACGGTAACGTACGACAACAAATCTTCAAAAAATTGCCATTAAAATGCACCCGCCTCGTTAACTGGAGTGACGTTGGAGCGATAAGCATGAAATTTAAAGAAAAAAAAACATTTTTTTCGTTCTAAACAACAATTAACTTCGTATGAAAGAAACGATTCCGATGATATCTAACAATCTTTGGGTCACAAAGAGAACTCATCACTGATAAGCCTGAGTTAATCATCAAGCTAACACAGAGATAGAAGCAGAAAGAACTGTATCGTTCAATCTGTCTATCTGGTGATTGTCAACGCTTCCACCAAAGACTCTCACCTACTGCTGCAACTAATCATCCTCCCAATTCTCATTCAGAGTTCTTAAATGAGTCAAACCATCAAAATCGATGAAATATAGGAGATTTTTGCAACAGAACCATTAAAACAAATGCATGAGTACGTAGGATTAAGAGACTCAACACCAGAATGTTTGTGATAAGGTAAAGACATTCCGACTGATTGATGAGGTAAGCGAAAGCAATACAGTTACTGAGTATTGTTGAGGTAACGGACCAAGCATTAGCGTTTATCAATCACAGTGCGATACAGAGTCGAATTATTTATCATTGAGGTAACTGAATGTAACTGAATTTCACTATAGTTAGTAGTATTTCACTATTATAAGTTAACTGAGCTTATATGCTTTGAACTATTATAGTTATAACTTTAAGAATAATAAAATATATTTCTCATAGTATAAAGCAATGAATTTGGCGAAAAAAAGTGAAAGAAAAAGATGACGTATGAGAGTGAGAGAATCTAAGAGGAAAATCTATAGAAAAACCTAAGAGTTTTCATGACACACTTCTTTACAGATAGCTCAACTTCACATTATGGCAACGCTTTCACGTTCTAGCCAATAGTTTTTTCCTTCAAACTCGCTTATATGATTGAAATTCTGACTAATAAGGGTCTAGAGTGAGTCTAAAAGCAAAAGCTGTTATGACGAGAACTCTGAAAGTACATACTACAAGCTCTGACGGACTGGCTCATTTGTTCTATGATATTCGCTGGGAAAAGTCCTATTCAATATTGTGATCAGAATTTGTACACGATTTTAATACAAAAATTTTTTATACTTCAATACCGTCACCGGCTTTCTCAGTAAAATCAGTGACTCATAACGTTATTATAAGCTCAGACAGTTGTTTTAATTCAGCTTTTAAGTCGAATCTGGAAATCCACATTATATATTTCATGTTACCATATGAAAGTCATAGCGCCAAATGTTTAATGTTCTCATTGATGAGGTTGAGTGGAAGCTTTATCGGTGACCACGCTATAAGAGGCATCAGTAGAGTTAAAGAGGATTTTCGCACAAACTGCTTGCATATCATTTTTACTATTCAACAAATGTGAATTGTAATAGAATTGAATTATCAAAGTCAAACCATAAGCACTTTTATGCTTTAATGTTTACACGTAAATTACTCGGTAGCATTAGATTATTCAAGCCTTGACGTCTTCAATCTCTACTGCGCGATACGCCTACGCACTCGTCTTCAACGCAATGTCGTGAACATTATGGAATGCGAGCCTGATGTACACTGTGACTCAACTTGACAACTCTTTATCAACTCAGTACTGTTTATCTTACTAGAATTCATCTGGTACCTAGGTTTATAGGCCCTGAATTGACAGCGAACCTGGTTGGCTTGAGTGCACTCATGAATCTGGCTAGGGCCTGCGTATCACTGCAGCACCTACGTCGCTGCACCACTCGTCTCCTATTTTTTCGCTATCAACGTGTACGATTCCAGTAATTCTACCCACTAACGATGAAAATATCTTTGAAACTTCAACGAATATACTGCCTATTCAGAATAAGTAATCATTACAAAAGGTCAAAGGATATGAACAGTTTTATTGAGCCGATTTACAGATTATTGTAATTAATTACCGTATATCGTACATCGTACTGTAAGTACCGTATGTTTCCATCAAGATACGGTAATAATTCGATAGAATCGTGAAAGTGACTGCTTAATCACTATCGTATTTTAAGAGGATAATCGTTACACGAGGAGTTTCTTGAAATTTCTTCTCTTCTTGTTCACAATCGATTAATGTCTTCTGAAGAACTACCCGAATAGATTCTAACTACTGTAATTTTTTATATCCATTTACTTTCTGGTTACGGTATTTTTTCACTCAAAATTATTCATTAGCATCAAAATGTGCACACAAATACGAATAATTATCTAAAGAAATTCAATAAAAATAATTAAACAATAAACAAATAAACAATTATAATAAATAAACAATTAACTCATTCAAGAGTTACACTCAAATGATGGCATCTTTTAAAGAATGTGTTAAGAAATAAAATAAAAAGTATCGAGTACGTTTAAGAATACTCATTTTCAAAGGCTCTTCAGTTTATCATTAATTGTGAGGGATAATGTCCTCATCAAAATAATAAGGCTAGTGCATATAATTTTGTTATTTTTTTTTCTTTATTGATGAATTTGCTTCAGATAAAGTGCAAAATAAGCGAATCTGAAGAAGAAGGAAAAAAACAACTATCCTCTCTTTTCACTCCATGCGTTAGATAAAATATGAAGCTGAATATATGACTTCATTAAGTTAGTGAATATAGTATTGCAGAAATTTAGACATGTTTAAGCAAAAATCAATGTATATTGAGTTACAAATAGAGGAATGTATGAGGTTTGATATGACGATATCGATCGATAACATGAATCCGAAAAAGCACTACAGAGATGTGGCTCATTGAGTCACGACATTTTAGTTAAATTAACTCATTTATGGAAGAGAGAGAGAGAAGAAAAAAAAAGAATCCGGCACTAAAAACAGAACAAATATGTGATTGAATGGATTATCTATGAAAGAACAACTGGATGAGTTATTGTAACTCGATTCTTTTCAGAAACAGATCAAATAGTGCATTGAGGTAAAATAGTGTTTTGATCTATTTCACAGTAACATGAAAACGTACAGTATTAATAAATTATTTTGAATAAAACGTATTTAGCAAGAATGTACTTAGCTATTGCACGACACCATAAACAATTTGATCTACTAATAGATAGAATTAGTATTAATGTATTGGAGTGACAATGCTTCATCTTAGATCAATCTTTGTAGGAGGGCCATAGATATCTGCGTCGTAGTGATCGAATACTGACCTCACCTCTACAATGAATCGCATTGATCATCGTCTATCAAGCTAAAGCTATTCAACCTCCCTAATTATTCTGTTATCTAATAATCGATTTCGATACGATGAAAGACTCTATTGATTTGAGGTAGAGTTAAAAGAGGATCTATCAACGCATTCCTATAGAACACTAGCCATTATTTTGAATCGGATGACGTTTCTAAACGATTAACGCCTTCTTTGAGTTCTGGTGATTAAATGGTATCCAAAAAAAATACAATGTAAATATAATCACAATCCTAAAACTAACTCTAACTCTTTCTAACTCTATGACTTATCACTCACATTATGATATGATTTTCGTTTCGTTCAGAATATCGATCACTCAAATCACTCATAGAACTTTGCTTTAAACACTCTAAATGATAAATTTATGGAATCAACTCATTAGATCGAAAAAAAAAGCAGCGAGGAATGAGGGAAGTTCATTCTAAGTCGTTAAGCGTTCGTGTTGCTTATTTAATCAAGAAGTTTCAAAAACAGTACAGAGCGCTTCTGTAATATTGTGTATTTATGGATCTGTCGATAGCGTAACATCTCAAATTTTACCTCACTATTCAACTCAGGATATTTTTCCAGGCTCTTTATGCAAGTAGTTGAAAGTTTTACGCAAATTCTTACTGATCTTGATGCTTCTTCATGCAGATCAAAAGTGATTGTTACTTTTAAAAGATTTCAAATAAGTACTTTATTGCAAAAGTTCAAGTAAACGACAACCTAACTTGTAATATATGATATACGTCCTGATAAACAACGAGGCTATGAGGTATGAGGGTAACAAGACAAGTCAGAATAGCAATTTTGTATTATGCAAAAACGCTGAATGAGTTGATAAACAACTTTAAGAAATCGACATAATGAAATTTAGAAGACTGAATGGTACAAAACTCAAAGCAGCTTCATCGCATACACTTCAACACCTAAAACCATTAAGCTTCAAATGCTTCTTTAATTGTATTTCTACTAGTAAAAAAAGACTATTCCTAGATTGTACGGTAAGAACTGATGGCGATGTTGTTTGTGTGAGAATTACAGTATCCAGTAAGCAAATGAAACTATAATACCTCTATGAATGAGTTAAAAAATACAATTATGCAACTTTTTCATTAGTTATCAAGCAAAGAGTCTCGTTAAATAAAAATTAGCAGAAGCAATAAGAATTTTTCCTCTTAAATAAAAAACATTGATGACATTCTTGAAAAAACTATTGAAAAAAAAAACTACATGAATATATAAAACCAGGCCACTTAATTGGATAGCATTTATATGAGAAATTTTTTTTCAAGATTGCCTCGTTATAATTGAGGAAAGAGACCATGTAAGATAGAAAAAAGCTTTCACCTCAGTGACTTATTCAATGTGTTCTCAAACCATACGTGAGTTTTAGCGAACTTATGAGGGGAGAAAAACACCTGTTACAGAGGCATTCGAGAAGTGTTCACAGGTATTTCCCGTCACATCTTTTGTTACAACTTTACAACTGTTGTTTTTGTGAGGAAAAAAAGATTCTCATTGAGTAAAATACTCAAGTTAAATGCTGCAAACACACTCGCAACTAAGATGTCGGCCTCGAATGAAATTTTTTCCTCATTGGCGAGCCTAGCCCAATCTCACGAAAATTTTAATATTCTCCTTGTTTATCTAAGTTTGTTGTGACTCTAAGGCCTAATTAGTTTGACTCAATGTCAGATTCCTTATAGAACATCCTTGGAGGTGATATGGTAACAGAACGAATAATAATAAAGATTACGTCATCAATTTAAAACTAACATTGATTTTTATCTATGTCTCATCGTTTTTTTTTCTCTAGCTGCAAAATAATATTGTGAAGGAAATGTCGAGGTTTGATGAGATGAGACAATTTAACTCATTTAAAACGGTGTTTTTTTTTCCTCCGATTTCATTGTCCTTGTGCTCCCGAATAATGTTTGGCTTTTTAGCCCCTAGGGGTTTCATCTAAACCATATCGTTAAACGTCATCATTAGATAGATATGACGCTTAAGCAAATGCTGTATAACGAAATTAACATACAACATACACCAGCTTAACCACTAAATCTGCAAATTTTTGCAGCTTCGACGTAATCAGGTAAATCTAAACAACAATAATACTTGTCGATGTGCTCATTAAGCTGGAATCGTTTTCAGTTTTTCGCGTAGACGTTCAACATATGAAAGAGTATCATCGGATCATCTCTCGGCTATTGTTAGCGCTTCGGGCAACAAATCCATTAGCATATTAGGTATTCCTAGTAGTGTTCCCTCTTTTACAAATCCTCATCACCTAGATTAATCATTGAACAAAAAGGTTTTTTCTATTGTACACTTGACTTACTTCCATTAGAAGATATTGATCGATAATAATCGTTTACTAAAACAAAGCTACTTTAACGCATTTGATTTATCCTCTGTTTACGTATTCAATTTGCATAAGCTGAGCTTATCCTCTATCG
>KN716402.1:50923-69718 GCA_000816705.1 Dictyocaulus viviparus | reverse complement strand
TTATTAACGAGTCCAGGATTTATAGGCTTAATAAAATATGTCATTTAATTGTAGCTTACAGTTTCCATTTGATCTATGAAATCTCAGCAGAACAAAAAGCGAAAAGTACGGTCATTTTATTCGTGTAGATCAAAATTCTTATTATGAAAAATATTCAATTAACGTCCTGAGAACAATACTTTTATTAATATAGGCGATAATTTTTAAAAATCTTATATCGAAAATTTCTTAGCAGCATTGAATCTTCTAAATTGCTTTTTGTGTTAACCGTTCTAGAAAGATTGTATGAGGTAAATATGGTGAGGTAGTCAGTGTATGATATGAGAGGTTTAATATGAGGTTAAGAGGTTCTAATAATGCTTTCTCGCATTCAAGTAAAACACTTAGAGACGACATGAAAGGAAATAATTCAGCTTTTAACTCTTTTCCGCATCGCAAGCCTGAACATTCAAATTTTAGTTTGAGATCTCAAAACTATTGCAAGAGAAGCGGGACACTTAGCACAATGCTAAGAGGTGCGCAGATTTTTCTAGCTTACAACTCATGCGAAGTAGACCTCCTCTCCGTCCTGGGTCGGTCGATCGGCATTAACGTAGGAAGCATCAGTTTGATAGAGATTGATAATTTCGAGTCATTGTATAGAGCAGAGTTAAGCTTAATCACTCTCACGATGAGTAATTAATCCTTTTTGTAGCCCTCAATACAGGATTTTTTTGCAAAAATTAATGTTTTTAATAGTTTTTTTTTAAAATTAAATTTCAATAGTAAAATGAATAAATGACTATTTAATAGCATAGCGATCTTAAAATGCAAAGATTTTTTTTGTAAGAAAAATTAACAGCATCGATAATTCATTAAATATTCAACCTTATGAGGTACAATATTTTTTTGTAAGAAAAATTAACAGCATCGATAATTCATTAAATATTCAACCTTATGACGTACAATATTTTCATAATACTAGTAATCACTAATGATAAGCATAAAGATGACTCACCTCATAAAGCCTCATAAAGGCCGAATCGAAATCTTTCGACTTACTCAAAGATCTATTTTTATTAAATCATTTTATAAATATAGTTCAATATTGTCGAATATTTGAAATGATTCCATGGCTGGAAACGGTAATGCTTAACGAGGGTGTGATTTTCGTCAAACCAAACCTCATGCAAATCGATTGCCCTCACGTCGAACTTTTATCCATGAATTTTTGACGATCTGACGTCAATGTCATCTTTTCAGCATTCTCATCATTAATGCTTTTCGTGTCCTTCGTTCATCGTACGGCTACGGAAATCAAAGATAAACGATCGTTCAGAATAGCCTCAAAAATCCAAAACAAACGATTGGATTCCAATTAGAGATACCGTTACCCTTCAATAGAGGAAAATTCTGAATATCAGTACTGTTCAGTTAACATCTCTCAGTACTAATCCAGTTTATTGAGGTGTGCAGTACTACTGATGAGAACCTCCTCAAAATCAAATCAGTATTTTAAAATGTGGTTTGCTTTAGCAATCGAATTTCACGGAAAGAAATTATCTATTTTAATTGCATAAATTTTTTTAATACATAGAAAAAAAGTCATCTATAAGATTAAGCCATACGAATTAACAATACTATCCAAATTAGGGCTTATAGACATTCTACAGTATCACACATGAAACATCGTTAGCTAATATGTCAGGGATTTCAGCTTCAGAGCTACTAACCACTCAGCACTTCTGAAATCGATGCAAGAAATCGATACGAGATCGATAATGAAATGTAGAAGTCGTATTGACTTGTAAAAAACGTAAATAAGAATGCACTCATTACCTCAGTGATATATGATAATTCCGACAGAAAAGTGTGATATATGAAGAAACAGATAAACAATATTGATTACAAAGCTAATGCGACGAAGAGATGATAAGATGATCAGATGATCAGATGATTGTACATCATCATGAAGATCATATATGAAAAGAGGACCTTCTGATCGATACCGTATACCTCGTACTTCAGAGCCAGTAGTATTTTTTCAATAAGTGACGTTTCACTTTAGTTCATAAATATTGAGGATTATTTATACGTCAACAACACAATAATGTTGCTTCATTATAATCCATTCCTAGAATTGTGGAGTTACAATATAAAAGAGGATTTGAGGCATAAAAAAATGTATAGATTAAGATCTTTAAAGAGGAGGTTATACCTTATAGCGAATGAGGAGATATGTAAAAATAGTACTGTACAGAAGAAGGATAACTGATTTTTAGAAATATGCATATAGACATAATTTGTTCTTATAAAATGAAGATAAAATGTGATTTTGAAGCATCTAATTATGTAAAATTTAATGAAATTTTCACCCAAAGCTCTAAGAAGAGTGACGTGTTGAAAAATCTGAAGGTTACGGCTAAATAAGGATGGAATTTCTTATGAGTTTTTATTCGTTTCCTGTCAATGTTCAGCAACGACAAAATAACGGCGTTCAGCTTTAAACTGCAAGAAGTTGTTGATCTCAGCGGTCAAGTGGAACGAGTATTGCGTGATTTTTGAATGCATAAATGAGATTTATATAAGAAGATGTATGGAATGCATTACAAACGAATCTTATGAGAAACGTTCATACTTAACACAATCGGAACTCAGTTTATCCGAAAATTCTTCTATGACTATTGATTGGTTCTAATCCTTATCCATGTCTACCTCCAAGACGTTGTTGTGGAATAAGAAGCTAGCATCAGATTAATGTAAAATGCATAATTGGCTGATTACTTAATGAATTAGTAAACAACAACCACCGGCAATGTCGACACCTGTCCTGAATTTTTCATAAACATATGTAAAATAAAGCAATAATTGAGGTACTGATGAACTCTATGGTCTAAACTAAAATGTTTTGAGGCCACTCAATGTTAAGCAAAAGATTATTGGTCGAAACCTTAACTCATCTTGATCGATATGCACTTATTTCATTAATACGCAAAAATCCAAACTATATACAAAGTAGATAGAAGAGTTGATAGAACTCAGACAATATTCTTGTCTCAAATGAAAAGGAATCCACCTTACTGATCAAACCGAATATCAAAAGCTTTTTCTAAGTGCATTAATAAAAAATTATATTAAAAAATATTTCAGATGACCGTTGAAGAGGTCATATTCTAGAAAATTCCGGCAGTTAATCATTGCAGTCACGGAACGATTGGTACCTAACAACGTAGTGTGAGAATCATTCACAAGTCGGTTGATAAACGAAGTTTTCAGGAAACCCCTTTGTCAAGAAAACCATTGAAAATTGAGGAGGTTATGAAGGTGGAATACTGGCTGAACTCAATTTGCTGCTCCTCATGTTAAATTTAGAAATTTACTAGAGTTTTCGAGTTCAACGCATGATTTTTCTGTCCATTCAAGTGATAGAGGCTAAATTATATCTGAAACACTATGAATGATTTCAAATACTTCTGGAGATCAATATCGATATCAAATAAGAATTCTAATTCACATATGTCAAAGGATTCTCGTTAGATGATGTACACAAAAAAAGAACATTCATAATGATGCCCTTATGAGGAATATTCATGAAATAAGACCCTATAGAGGTAGGCTGTTAGCCAAACGAGGAAATTCGATCCCATAAAGGCTTTAAGCAGCTTTGATCAAACAGTTTTCCTACGTCAACCAAACTCCTTTCCAAAACAAACTGGATTAACACCAGATCGATCCTAACGGAGAACCAATGTGTAATTGAGGCAAGAACGTCGTCATATGTTCATTGTAGAATCGAGTACTAAATCACGTCTGGAATAACATTCTGTGAGAGTTTGAACATTTTTCATGAAGTAGTTCATCTACAAAACGATCAGTATCGTTTATGTCTGCAAGCAGGATTGTAAGGCCGATTTTTTTACAACTTACAACAGTTATCAATTGTACCAACCCTATTTGATGTTGCTGCTTATAAGAACATTGAGGCTATTCATATGATTTTATACATTGGGATCATAACTCAGAGGTCATAGCTTTTCGTAGGTTAGTCTGAAGAAATATATTCGGATCTACAAGGACTGATTGTTAGCATTACTGCTCGCTTCAGAGAACTATGCCACATGATACGTCTTGAGTCAGATTACTGTACTATAAAAAACACATTATTCTACTGATAGTAAATTTGCATAAGAAACAAAAAATCGATGAGTTGTAAGCAGTTTGATGGCTTCAGGACACCTCAAAAAACGTGATGTGTTGTGTTGTATTTTAAGTTCTCACATCTCATTTATAATCTATGGACTCAGTTTTCAGGAAAAAAAAACGTCGATTGGAAAATTTTTGCATTCTATTTGACGAGATACATCTCAAAAATATTCTTATTCATCCACTAACCGAATTCATTTGCATTTCAACCGTTTATAAAAAACTTTCATTCCTCTGAACTCAACAAATTTTATACATTTGAGGATAACTTGAATGAGTTTGAAAAATTTTTCGCTATGAAATAATAAAAACTTATGTTCAGTATGATTGTGTATCTTACATAGTACTGAGATTATATTGTAATTGAGTGAATAATGCATCAGCACAACAGCTGTTCGTAGATGTTCTTCTTCATAGTCAGTTGATGTGCTTCTTGATTCATAAAGCTGACTATGAAATGATGTATTTGTGAGAAAAGCTGATGGGAATTCCATGAGTTCGTTTTTGTTCGTGGATGTTTCTGATATCGATATTGCATGAATTTGGCATCTCTACACCTTCCTAGCATGATAGCACAACTATGAAATGGAATAATTAAACAAATCACAGACCACCAATGACAATGAAAGGCTTTTTTCTACCTCGAGAGTTAAGAAGAATTTTGCTAGAGTGCACAAAACTCACTTGAGTATCGTTGTATTGGAAACAACAATAAAAATGGACCAAAATAACAACAATGGTGGACGTTAAAAAGTAGGATAACCTCAAGTAAAGAGGATTACTATAGTACGAAAAGCTACTGAAATAAATCGATGAACGTGTGGCACTTCTTAAAACGAACGACAAGAAGAATTCATTTGAAGAGCTTTTCCTCCTTTAATAAAGCCTAATTCTAACAACTGTTTGATATAAAATTTACTCAACATACTACTATTGATCTGAGGTTTTCCCTCTTCTTTTGGCTCTCATGATCTCAGTTTTCGATCATGAGGATTCATAAGTAAACAAGGCAAACATCTATAAGTAAATCGTTAAGTAGTTTTGATTTCATCATTTATCGCAGAAACAGAAAAAATGAGCTTTCAAAGAAATGCTCGGGAAATAATTCGAAATTCAATTCGTCTATCATCAAACAACAGAGAAACTCCAATTCATCGATTGTTATCGATAAATTCTTAGTGATAACAAATCACAATCAATCGTAACGGAAAGTCATGAAACTCATCATCATTGAGGCAAATATACTTCAATTTTGAATGCTTTTAAAAGAACCTGATATCTAGCTAATCGATTCATTCTATCCCAAAGCTATTGAGAAAAGCTTCGGAACTATTGATCAAAACTGTGCTATTGATTGTTTACCGTAACATTCCAACTGTTGCCTCGTATATCGTACCTCCTCCATATTGCTTTCATTTAATCAACGAAGATATGCTGCTGTAAACGGAGCACACATTTCAACTTAAGGGAATAAGGAAAAAAGGAGGGAAGACGGAATATGACAAGCGAATAAATCATTTTGAAATTAATGTCGATGAATGTCGATAAACGCGAAAAATGACGAACATCATACGATTACCACGAGAAAAAATTGGTGATCTGAATAAAAATTGAAGACGTCTGTTTCGTCTTGCGAATGGCTTCCATGTAAATTAATTTTGCAACAGTACTTCGATCGCAGGACATCTAATGACTGAGCAGATGCTTGATAATGGTAGAGAATAAATCTTCTGCTGAATGACGTTTAATGAATTGAGGTCGATCAAACCTCCAGCAAGTCGAGAATTCCGATATTTGGATGATCCATTATATTGCACGAACCGTCGTAAATTTCCTTTCTTACATTTATCTTAATGAACTGATAGTGTTGGTGAATAGGTTCCAGGAAAATCTGTGTAAGATGACTAGCCCTCAGTTGCTGAAGAGAGGTCAACT
The DNA here is from genome assembly GCA_000816705.1 of Dictyocaulus viviparus. NCBI lineage: Eukaryota > Metazoa > Nematoda > Chromadorea > Rhabditida > Metastrongylidae > Dictyocaulus > Dictyocaulus viviparus. The sequence goes on along the minus strand of KN716402.1, from coordinate 63,601 downwards.
CAAGTCACTGTATAGACCAGGCTCGCATTCAACAACCTCATCGCTGTCACGTTGAACACGAATCCGCTACAAGGAGTTGATCAACACTAAAGCTTATCTTATCTTACTATTGTAACGCTCATAGGCTTTAAAATGATAAAGCCATCTATTTAAAAAAGCAAAAGTTCTTATAGAAGAAAGAAAATTTTCGGATATGTGACAAAAGAAGATAATTTGTTGGAAAAGTTCAAGGAAAACGAGGCAAAAGCGGAACTGATCACGAAAATCCTGGTGACCATGAAGCTGAATGATATTTTTATTCACTGCACTTGTAATAATGTGAAAAAAATCTCTCTTCATCTTACAGCTTTATAAGAAACAACATTGTGAGTCCAGAAAAGAGTCCATTATAATATCTGTGAAACATGGTGTAAACTTTTTAATCTTTCGATGATAATGGTGAAGGGAAGCTTATTACTTAAGATTTGACAGCTTGACTCAACCTAGTAAGTATCATATCAGTGCATGAATAATGAGTGAAAAGAAATAGTCAGTAGAGTATCAAAAAGTTGGAACATTTTCAAGAAAGGAGTGCAAAATAAGGAAAACTTCAGCGTAGTTGTCGAATAAGAGCTTTTATACAATGAGTCAAATCGATCGCATCATCCATTTATCCAAGCTTGGTGAATTTTTTTAACATACTTCTCCAGAAGACTAACCTACAATGATTGGATAATGAGTGGTGATCGAAACTCATCGAATGAATCCAATAAGTACTCATAGTATTCTGGACCATATGTTTTTATGAATAGGAACGTATTGAACATTTGGAAAGTCTTGAAGCTTCATGGCTGCAGCTGACTAGGGATTATTCCTTCTATGTAAAGAAAGAGATGACGTGTAAGGACAATCTTCTTGTTACCAATGTGTTTTTTTCCTAGAAGCTAAAATATTAATCTATTTCAGTTGATGTTCCGGTAATTCAGTCTTCCGCCGATGTCTCATTAATTCTAAGTTGATATTTCATTGAAGATCTGGAATGTGGAGAGGAGGTATCTTTTTTGCCTCGTCTAAAATGAAGTCCATCAAACATGAGCGCCAAATGAATGACTGCCATAGTTATCCACATGCTTACAAGAAGGAAGAGGTTTTAATAGGACAGTGATAACACATCAGATATATTAAGTTACATAAAAACATTTCTATAATAATAAATTGAAATGAAGTTAAATAGAACATTTCTTGTTGCCGATCTACACAGATCGAATGAAGAAACGTCTCTCGAAGATTGCATATGTCATAACCTCGAAAAAACTGTGACTCAATAGCTGATTTACTGAGAACAACAAAATGACGTCATCATATCATCATCGAATTCGTAACGAAGCTTAAAGAATGTTAATAGCTGGCGAGGTGATGGATGAAACATTAGCAGAGGTGCTTGAATGACACGCAGGACCGAGGGCCACAGGTTCACCGAACAAAACAAGATACTTGCCATCTCGTCCTGTGATACGGATTTGAAAACGCAGACATTTTACTCAAATCATTTCATCCTGGTTTTTATTGTAAAGAATTTCTGAAAAAAAAACTCCTTGAATTCGTTTTGAAGTGCTAATTGGGCTAGAAAATTTGGATACAGTACACCTTCTGAGCCGAGTACGATGAACGCCCTTACCTTTTCCGTCTACCCAAAACTATTCGACGACATCAAGCTGAGTTTTCAGGGTATGAGTGTTTCTTGATAGAGTGAAACCGTACTACATAAATACACTGTACGACTGTTATCAAAATTACAGCATGAACATGTAATTTTTCAATCAGATTGCTCTCACGGCAAAAAAAATATTTTGATTATTTGGAATTTTCTATCAAATCTTGGTTACGTTAAGGAAATCATATTATTTTCGAGGTGTAGAGAAGAAGCACGGATGGTATTGAATGAGTCAAATGAAGTAGGAAAATAGATAGAACTGCGAATAAACAAGAAAACTCAATCCATTAAGAACCCACAACATACTCAATGAGGGATGTGAAGTTGAACAAAATCTTTCATCTTTCTTAGAGATTGTTCAAATGATGAGAACGATATAAAGTACGAGATATGCAGAAGAAGAACAGCTCCGTATGGACTTCTTAAAGTAGTAACTGATCTTTTAATTCCAAATAACGTGCTGATCTCCTAGATTTCATGGATCTCTTAAGGTCCTACTATGCAACCACAAGATAGATTTATTTTTCAACCATCTGAAGGCTCTTAACATAGTCACAAAGCATTCGTGAGGTCTTTTATGTACTGTAATGAGGAAAACGTCAGTCAAAACAAGTTCAAGCATTCAAGCAATCAAGCAAGCAGAAAGAGAAAAGATAGTGCGATCAGTAACATAGCAGACCAGACATCTATTGATAAGGGTTCAAACCCTACTGAAGTCCCATGTTTTTTGTGATTGACTAAGCATTTTGAGGATATTAATTATACAACACATATAAAATTTTTATGAAACCGTTATACCTTGTTATAATTGTTGGGAAAGTAGACAAATTACTAATCAGAAAACACTTCTAAAGTTTGATTACACATAATAAGACATTTACATACACAACTGATTACTGAGAGATTATTTCTCTTTCTTATTGATCGATTGAGCCGCCATAATTGGAATATTCCTCTTTCGCGATCCGCTGTCGTTGAGTTTTGGTGCTTCAACGCAAAGATGACCTTCGTTGTTAAGTTGTGTATGAAGTCCATCAACGTCAACGCTTTCCGGAAGAATCCATTTACGAACAAAAGATCTGCAATCGAATCATATCACATAAATCATAATCATTCCCCTCATACGCGTTTGTACTGTTTTGTTAGAGGAAATCCAAATTCCGTTATCAAACAAAACTGGTTTGCATAAAATTTTCACCATACCTGTTCATGAAGCTGTTTTCAGTTTTGTGTTCCTGATTTCCTTCAACAGTTAGCTCTCGTCCATCAATGTGCACGTTTAACTCTTCTGGACGAAACTGTGATACATCCAGTGATACGGCGAATTTCTTGTCGTCGTCGACCATCTGGAATCAATACATGCAACGAATGAGTAACCAGCAAGTCAAAATATCTCAAGAAAACTAGAAGCACTTCTCCGATTTCATTGGCTACACTCAGACTTGAGTGATCTGCATTATTCCAATAAGGACAGATTCCCCCATGGATACGATCAAAATCTTCTAACTGTCGTACTAAGCGTTTCATTTCACGAGGCATTAACCAGTATTCCATACTTGACTGCTCCTAAAACATTCACCTCCAGCGTTATTCTATCCAGTTGAAACGTAAGAGAACAACGATCAAATACAAGCTTATGATATAGAGGGAAACTGTAGTTTATGTGATTCGCGATACGAAATATAAATTGTTTTTATCCTTTAAGTCTTTAGAATAAAGTTAAAGATCTTTTGAAGAGAAGGAGGTTAAGATTGAGGACAAGTGAATTCCAATGATAATTATCATATCATTCTTTCCTAGTGATTGAAATATAGCTCATTCAATAGTTCACAATTTGCATAGCTGTTTCCAAAGCTGATTAACCTCAACTTGGCAGTATGAGGATAATCAATTGTCCTTAAATGGCTTACTCATAAACAATCACGAATTAGAATGACACAGGCATATAATGAGGATAAAGAAAACCTAATGTAATAGGCGAAATAGTTAAAATTAAAGAATTTCACCAATCGACTGAACATACCCTCCTGTGAGGATGACGGGCAGTTGTGTTGATAACCAGACTACCGCCTCTTTCGTTAGTGCATTTTCTGTCAAAATTTCCTCCAACACAACAACAATTTGCACTTGTGTTGATAAGCTTCAGAAATGTACCATTAATTAGGAACACGTAATTGCATGGATTTGCGGAGAAGCGAAAAGCCTGAGGCGTTTGGTGAATTCATGGGAAAACATTCTAGTATACTCAGCGTAAACATATCAGAAAAAAACCGGTTAATCACATAGCATATGAGTGTATGAGGGTAAATACATGATGTAAAAGCAATAAAAGGAAAACACAGGAATGTGAAAAGAATGAAAAACATCCATAATTGAAAATATTTTGTCAGCTTATTGAGAAAAACAAGGATATGAGGGAACAGTTATAAATTTCTAACCTCACATCATTGTATTTCAATAACAAAGGTTACCATAGTTGTGCTGTTTTCATTAGTACAGAAAAGTGAAAAACACTCTACGTTTACTTCAAAAAGTGTACTATTTCGATTATAATCTAAATGAGTCAACAAAATGAGGGTGTGTGAAAAGAATATGTAGAGGCGATAATCATTTAAAATATATGTTGTTGTGTACTTTAATAGCAAAATGATAAACGATTAATCGTGATTAGTCGTCTATTCACCTCAATACCTCTTATTCTGCTATACCCTACTCCTCTACCACATAGGGAAATTTCAAGATCGTCTACTAGATGATGTCCACCTCCGACAAGATAGAAGTGTAATTCAACTAACGATTCAATATCGTTAAGCAAATGACAAGCTATGTGATTAACATAAGTATTAGAGAAGATTTTCCTCCGAAAGAAAAAATCTTTCCATAGACGTCATTTCTACTTTTTTTTTTCTCAAAAAACACCGTTTATAAAGATAAAGATGAAAGGATTATTCAAAATGATATCCTCATAAAACCTCATAAAATTTGACCTCATAAAAACTAAATATGAAAAATCCAGTATAAAATCTACTACTCGATCCTCTTATGAGATGAAGCTCTACCAAATGACTTGAACATTTTGAAAAATTAGATTATTTGGAAAGCATCGATGCACTCACATGCCAGGATTTTTTCAAATGATCTACGATATCTAAGCTTCTATGATAAATAAAAAATAAAATAATATTCATTCCTTAACATCGCTACTTCATAAACGGCTTTATGAGGGCAGGTGTGAGTCAAATAGAGGTGATGCATGTGATAAACAAAGTACTTTAATCATTGACACCACGTGAGAGAAGCAAAAAGATGTAATTCATGAGGTATTTTTAGGTAGATGCAATTGTTTCTATGTTTTTTATACATCTACTTAGCCTTAAGAAAAGCTTAATCCTCAGTTTAACTCACGCCTCTTAAGATGTTTCATTCACAATTGAGCTAATCGCTTTCATTCCCAGAATAATCTGATTTCATTTCATTAATATTATCTTATTTTTTAAATCGTTCTCAAATACTCACTATAACTCACTATATTAAAATATGAAATGCCTTCAAGCAGCAGAAACAGGTGAAAAAATTTGTAATCTTTTTATAATCTCCATGCCAGGTAGAGAATATTTGCAGCTTATATGTTTCCTTATAATTAAATTGAGTGAAAAGCTTAATTTACAAGAGCATAAATGTTCATGATTTAACGACACCGTTTTCATTGTAGTAAAATTTATTGATTGTATGCAAATTTTTTACTGTCTAACAAAGTCAAAGCTGACAGAGCTGAAAGCTGACAAACATAGAGTGACCAACCCGATGTGCAGTCAGTATTTCCATACGAGCTGTTTTTCAAAATCAGAATCCTCAAAAACAATTTGCATACTGAAACTCTAATGTTTCAACTCAGAGTATGCCACGAAATTCAAACTAGAAGAAGCTTTAAAAGTCAGTGGAGATGAGGTAAATACGCTTTAACGCCATCATTTTCAATAAATATTATAGCAACGATATTGTTTACGCTTAACACTGAGTAAGTCAAAACAGCTGGCAAATGTGGTGAGTTTAATCGATAGTGAAACATCGCAAATGCCTCATTTATATGTTTCCTCAAAAAGAGAAAATCAACTCCGAATTCTTCTACAATGACGAAAGCGACAGTGTGGCATTTCAAGCCAAAAACAATCCACGTCATGACAATAACAAACCAGAATGCTTAATCGCATGACTATTAGTGATTTTTTCACATTGTTTTCGAATGTTTTGTTTATACCACCAACTATGATAACACATTACTCCAACCAACCTTCCCCTCCTCTACCCCCCCTTCACCTCACCTCTTCTGTTTTACCGTATGCAATTTTCAACGCAGCTTAACTCGTCCGCAACATCAGCGTTACCGAAAACAAATGCTACTGCAGAATGAAAAATATTATTTACATTATTTATCACAGCACAAAGCAGATTTATTAGACTACGTGACACATAAGCGATTCATTCAAAATGACAATCATACATTTCACTTATGATTGATTGAGGGAGGTGATGAGATTGGGATTTTCTTCTTTTGCGATCCGCTATCGACATGTTTTGGTGCTTCAATACATAGATGACCTTTGTCATCGAGTTGAGAACGAAGCGAATCAAGATCAACATTTTCTGGTAGAATCCATTTACGAATAAATGACCTAAATTTGTAGAAAGTTAGAAAAAAACAACACCTGAGTTGCTTACAGTAAAGTTGAATGAGAACATAAACCACTAAACAACATCAAAAATCACTAAAACGTATTGTAAACAAACGAATTTGTATATCCGGAAAACAGTGACGTAGATCGATCAATATTTATAGATCACCTATTTATATAACAATCGTCGGTGCTTTGTTCTTGTTTGCCTTCTACTGTTAATTCACGTCCATCAAGCTGTACACTGAGCTCTTCTGGATGAAATTGTGACACATTTAATGTCACAGCGAATTTCTTTTCGTCATCTATTGTCTAAAATTTCAAAGGTAGTATGAGGTAAAAAAGTTGTTATAGGTTTTCTAGTAAGTAGAACTCACATTTTGACTCTTATTAGCAACATTCAGAACAGTCTTCTTGTCATCTTCGCCACAATGGAGGCACGCTCCGTTTTCGAGGCGATTAAGATCCCTCATCAAATAGTTCATTAATAGAGGTAAATGTGCTGCTTCCATTATTTCTGAAGTATAGAATTATAAGATTAATTAGAAGTGAGTGAAGTGAGTGAGTGAATGAAGTGAATAGTGACCTAATAATAATAAGATCACGATGAGTATTTCACTACGACAATGCTATCGAATATGTATGCAATTATAAAAAGCCTGAAGAATTTTTGATGAAATGAGGAAAATGCAACGCTTCGAGGTAAAATCGATAGCATGCATGGTCTTCTGAGCGAAGAATTGTTATTGAGGCACTTCAACGTCAGTATTCATATAAACTTTTTATCATTTTATTGTAATAAGTTACAATAAAGCAACTGCGGTTTCAAGAAGAATAGAATCCATTGATATGACGATTACATAGTACAAGAAATAGATCAATAAGTAAAGTTTGTATGTAGCCTGATGATAATTGGAAAACCTATTGACAACCGAACATTCCTCATCGACGACACTCAACGCCACTACTGATCACCTTTAAGCTCCTCCTCTAATCCTATGGGCCAACCGTATAAAAAACACTACCCATGGCTTGCACTGTTGTTATGATGTACTCCAGAAATGGTAGTACGTTGATACAATCAATTGTAGTAAAGTAAATTGTGAGGTAAACAACTGACACTTAGATTTTTCCACAAGTTATCGGGTTTTCAATTAATTATATGAATATTAACGAGCCTATCAAAGCATTTTCCATGAATCAACACATATCCTATTTTCTTAATCACCCAAGAGTTATCGAGAATCAATTTGACTTGTTTAAAAATTAGCAATGATGCTGAGTTAGTCGCAAAACAATAGCTACTAATATACCCCACTTAGCATAAGTGAAGCATTGACTGTTTGTAGATCAACGGTCTCGATAGTGTAATGAATAAGCACAACAAGCCGAACATCTGTAGGTACGATTTCGAGTACCGCCTGAGGTACCACGTTTTCCAATTAACTACTCAACATCATTGCGGATATCACTTTAACGTGTCGTAGTTAGTAAGAGGGATTATGATTCCAGCCCGATGAGCTGACCTCTTCACCAAGGCCCTAGAAAGAGATTATGATGCTCAACGAATCCCTAGAGCGAAAAGAACTCATTGGACTATCGTCGCGTGCGATAGTGAGGTGGAAGTTTTGCAGGTGCCGCCCGCTCGACTTAGTCGATGATCAACGGGAATCCAGTTGTTAAGCTATGCTTAAAAACATAATTTTTCAATTAATTACCATTGAATTATTCTAATTTTGTAATTTATTAAAAGCTTGATGTATTTTAATATCAATATGACTTAAATCGATCGTAGATTTGGATTTTGAATAGGTTTTCGTTCGTTTTATTTTCGAAATAGAACTTCCTATTCCATGAACGTATCGATCATGATTGTCATCTACTCATTTAGGATGTTGACGCAAGAAGATAAACAACAACAATTAGACAGAATAATCATATAATTTATTACTACAAGAAAATTGTAAGCACTAGAAACTCTTTGCACACGTAACTGCATAAAGATATGCTCTGTACATTTTCTAATTCCCTCACAATACCACCCAACTAAATAAAAACAATTTTCACTTTGTTGTTGGTAAACATCGAATCATTCGACAACCATCGAAAAAAGCAATATATTGTAATATTGAGGCAATATTGTCTAAGTAGCATCACTCACTAAGATGTATCTAATATAGTTAATTTAGAAAAAAAAATTTTAATATTACATTTGTTTCCCCCTCCCCCTTCATAGAATCGTTTTACGCCGATGAGTCATTTTTGCACAATCAAAGCAACGCAAACACACAACACCCTCATAGAGTAGGCGTGGTTTCTCTTCTTATGCAAGAGGAAAACGAGCCTTTTCGTGATCATTGATCATCGGTATTTGGGTGCAAAGCTGTCGTCGGATTGTCGCAAATTTACAGATACTCATTTTTCGTATTCCTTGTTCAAAAACTCAGTAGTGTTGGGGTAACTACTTCTTTTCCCTCACATCAGATGATTTGCTATGCCCACTTCAGCTTAACGCAGTTCATCCTCATGGTTTACGTACGAATGAGTCTCACGCCTACATCTATATGTGTTTCGGCATTTCGTTCATTTTTTTTTTGTTGTTTACGACAAATGAGTGTGTTGTGTATTGGGAGACTCGGCAAATGTCCTAACAGAACTCTCTATCTCTCCGTCTCCTAGGTTACCACAGGCACTAACATCACTCATTTGTTTACTGCTTATGCTACAGCGCTACATGACATCAACAACAGAATAAAAGATTGTTTCTGTGTAGGGAGAAATTAGGCAATAAAATGGTAAAACTAGCAATCACGATCAATAGCGTAGTTAACTGCGTAGATCACGAACTTTGTTAGTGATGTCTTGACCCTCCAAGTCTCTAAACCATTCCTTGAATCTCCGCTAACACGCATGATTTTTTTTCAGCAATTTAAGTGTATTCAAATTTACCTCCTTCCATGGATATACTAAAGTAGTTATCGAGCAAATTATTAATCACACGCAAAAGCTTTCTAGTCTAAAAAGAACCAATTTATTCAGTGAGAAAACACATTACGTGATTCCGTAGCTTCAATTTTTTTTTATTGTTAAGTTGCAGCTTCATTATCGAAAGCTATTTTAAGAAGCACAATGGAATTGTGGTTAATGCCACGTGAGGTTGACCGTTTGATGCAGTCATTAAGAGATCTCGATCATCTTGAAAGAAGATTGTTTCCATATTGGAGGGATGCCGATCATTCAATCTTGCATGTTGGCAACGATACTCATGAGGTGAATTCAGATATGATGATTTTATCGATATTGATGTTTACCCGTTTATTTCGTTTTGTTTTGAGATGGTTAACAACGACAAGAAGTTCGCCGTATCATTGGATGTGTCACAATTTCGTCCAGAAGAACTAAACGTGCACCTCGAAGGCCGAGAACTTACTGTTGAAGGCAAGCAGGAACACAAGAGTGAACATAGTTTCATTAACAGGTGATAGCTTACTTGATATGAATTTTCCTATCATTAAGGTTCTAATATAGTAATTATTCTACCACAACTGAAGCTTTTTAACACCCTTAATCAAACTCAATTTACGCGAATGTAAAAATTTTTCGTACATTTACATTTTAGATCGTTTGTTCGCAAATGGACTCTGCCGGAAAACGTGGACCTTGAGGCACTTCATACTCAACTCAACGATAAAGGTCATCTGAGTGTCGAAGCACCAAAAATTGGTAGCAGTGAGTCGCGAAAGAAGAACATTCCAATAATGGCTGCATCTCAAAACAAGCACAAGTAATAAGCATGTGACTCTCATCTGTAACTCACCAATTACTCTGTAATACAGCAAATTACTATCGTACTGTACTTCCTATATTACATTCCCACAATACATTCTTTTACTTTTCAAAATATCAACTGTATCAGTTATTATGCACTCTTTTTTTTCACGAATGAGTTGTGAAGCACATATAAAATATGTATGGGAAAGAAAGTGTTTCTGTACAGATTGCCTATTATTACATTTCGTTAGAAAATGTGAACTACTCAACTAATGAGTTCTCCTCATCACTAAGAAGAAATTTTCCTCTGTCAGTAGATAAAACATGCACGAAAATTACAACCACGTACGTCAGTTTGCGTGCATTCGGGGGGAAAAAACATGACCTGACAAGAAGTGTCCTTCCGGTTGCGTCATTTTTCTTCTAGTATTTGGAGTAAACAAGACTGGTGTAATTACTTCCGCTTTAAGCCGTACCGTACGTCTTAGATTTACTAACATTACAAACCAATAGATCTGCACTACGATAACTGATTATTACTAGAATGGCGATACAATTGACGTGGGTGAAAGGTCATCTTCAAAAACTTTCCCTTTACTTTCTCTCTCCAGTGAATAATCATCCTTAATGAAGTGAGTGGAATGAATGTCAGTGGAAACAGCATTATTTCACTTATTTCGAAAAACACCAGGTTACATTCGTTTGACACACTGCAGGTCGAGATAAATGTCAATGAGGAAAATTTTCATGATACTCTGAACCTCACCTAAACATTTTCTTTCAAAACATTTATATCAAAGTAAAAACTCATTCACAACATCGAATTGCTTGTAACTAGAAACAAATAGATGGTAAGAAGATACAAAATCGATGTTAGGCATCATTCATCATTCCAAAATTAAGTAAAATATATGGAGGTATGATAAGAGCACAATACAGACTTATCGATTAACAGAACAAGATGATCGCTACGATTACTGCTTCTTCTTGCTGGATTTGCTGGATGGAGCAGCCATGATAGGAATGTTTCGCTTACGCGATCCGCTGTCGCTGAGTTTCGGTGCCTCAACGCAGAGATGACCTTTGTTGTCAAGCTGTGTATGAAGCCCGTCAACATCGACATTTTCCGGAAGAATCCACTTACGAACAAATGATCTGAACTGGTAAGTTAGATATTACACACAACTACATATTGCGACACCTATATTGTATAAAAGGTTAGAACAATTCAAATGAATAATAATAAGTTTTATTTGAACCATCTTGTAAAATGTACCTATTCATGAAGCTGTTTTCGGTTTTGTGTTCTTGCTTGCCTTCGATAGTTAACTCCCGTCCATCTATGTGCACGTTTAACTCTTCCGGATGAAACTGTGACACATCCAACGATACAGCGAATTTCTTGTCGTCGTTAACCATCTAAAAAAGACATGACATAAACGAATGTATGGCTACATCAAATTTTATCAACCTGAATGCACCTGTTGAGTTTCATTGGCTACATGCAGGATTGAATGATCCGCATCCTTCCAATAAGGAAACAATGCTCTATCAATGCGATCGAGATCTCTCAACGAATGTCGCATTAAGCGATCAACCTCACGCGGCATTAACCATAGTTCCATAGTTAATAGTTCTGTAAATGATTATGTATGGAAGATTCGGAATATGAAGAAAATTGTAACGCGATAGTTGAAATTATGTTGGTAATTGTTAATGAGTTATCATTTCTTTACAACATAATAGAATTCGTGATAATCACTTGTCAAATGTGTAGATAAATCGACATGCTAGGAAATGTTTTGAGGGAGGCAGAAATCCGCATATCGCAGGCAATAAACGCTCTTCTATTTATGGTTGGTCGGTCGGCCGGCCGGCCGGCCGGCTGGGCAGGCCAGCAAGTAGAGATTATTGATCAGCGTCGACTCATGGCATGCTCTAGACTCCGCTCGCGTAATGTTCACTCTGACGTGATGTTTACCAGGAGTGAGTTAACTGAGGTACGCGCCAACACATGCAGTTGTTGTCTAGGAAACAGTGACGATTGACAAACAGATCAGAAACGTTTGCCGCGTTACCACAGTAAACAATCGTGTTAAAGAAAGCACAATTTCGTACGAAATGAAAGAGAAACCGGATGAAAAAGTCTTAGACACTTATAGGTATTTTTCTTTTAATTATGGACCGTTAGTGAAGAAAAGAAAAACGATAAAAGGAAGTATAACTTCGTAAGTGAATCAATAAAATACAAATAGATGAGTGTCTACGAATTTCTGATGGCCTGACGGACCGATCACGTTGCATCCTAATGCATGCCATTGATCAACACCATCGTCGTTATCCTCACGCACACTCGATAAATGAAGGTAAACTCCACCCAGACTATCGGAGTGCATTGTTGTTGTGTTGCATGATTTGTTTGGTTCGTTGTTGAAATGGCTGGGCCATATGTGCAAAACGGATTTTGGCGGGAAACATGTCAAACGTTCAAAAATATTATGGTATTACTATCGTTAATGCCATTTATTATTATTATTATTA
>KN716402.1:19284-36399 GCA_000816705.1 Dictyocaulus viviparus | reverse complement strand
TATGCATAAGCTTTAGATAAGGTGAGCTCTCTGGTGGTCGATCAATCTCCGTGACGGCATGTGCTCCAAGCATTCATGTTCAACGTGATATCGTGGAGATATCTGAATGCAAGCCCCGTATATACAGTGACTTGAACTATGTGATTCCATATCAAGTCACCTGGATCACCTATATTCCCGTTGATCATTGACAGTATCGAGCGTGCATCAGTAAAACTTCCATTTTTCCCTATCGCACACAAATGTAGTTCAATAATTTATTTTTGCTTTAGAGATTACCTGAACATCATAACCCTTCCAATAGCTTTTGTGAAGTGGTGAGACTATTAGGCTGGTGGTCTTCCTGCAGGGCATTTGATATTCAGTGGGATCCAATCACTTACATCTCGTGTCCACCGGTCATCATTCATGCGTATCACCTGTCCGGACCACCCACCCTTCAAAATCTTGGCGTGTACGGCTGCGTCTCTGGATTCCGATCGTTGACATAGATCAGAGCTTTGTATTCCCTGTTTCACATGTGATGCGAGAAGCGCCAAACGACAAGCCATCCTTTCGATACAGCGTTATAGTGCGCTCAGTAAACATTCATCCTGTTTACGTAATGTCTGAGTTTCTGAGGCGTATGTTTACGCAGGAAGAACCGTCGTATCGAAAAAATGGCCTCCGAACTTTGTCTTCTTTCTTCTCTTCACTACGTTTCCCACACATGCCCATCCCTGCAGCACCTCCACCGATGAACCGCACGTACCTCCTAATATATAAATTCATATTTATATATGTGCATAACAATGACGCGTGATTTTATTACGTCAACTTAAAGAATAAGTACACGACATAATTTTACAGTTTGTTTACAAAATATAATATAATTGAAATGAATCTATTTTGAATTGTCAGCAAATTCATTCTTTTTTTCAACGTCCTTCCTTTTATCCTAAAAGCTTAATGATTATATTGATAAACAAAAGTAAGACTAGTTTTGATATGAGAATGATTTGAATTTGAGTGAACGACCTTAGTTTTAAGCGGACTCATATTCGCTGGTGCATCTCGATCTACGGAAACTGACGCGTTGTCAATGACAGGTTTCGAGTTCGATTGCGTCCTTGCTATTTGATATACTGAGCTTTTCTTCTGCATCATCTGAAAATCGATTAAGATTTTCGTTTCATAGAGAAAAATTTACATATATTCAAATACACTTATACCTCAGATACGTGTAAACATGAATATAAACATGTACCACAAGAAAGGATAACCGTTGACGTCGAATAAATACGTTTACGTTCAAACTTGACGATGACAACTAAACATACCGATTTTTTTTCTTTTTCCATTTTTTCTCTGTCACTCCAATCGCTTTTCACGTCATCAAAAGTCGGATAAGCATACCGTCCTGTTTGTAGGCCGTCTTTTATCAATTCCTTGAGCAATCAGAATTAAACTACTTCATACCAGAAGGCAAACAAACATTCTCAGCCATAATCGAATCATCTCAATTGACAAAAATGTGACCACGTGAGTATATCCGAACCTCTGACTCAGTCTACCGAAAATGTTTAAAGCATTGCGGCTTACTTCCATTTTACAAGAGTTGCCTGATGCAACGATTCTATGTTTCTAGTAATATAGACGAGATAATTCTAATCAGATAGTAGTAGTTGAAGCTGTAGCTATCACCTCTTATGAAGCAGTGCCTTTCATATTTTGAGGTCAACTCTTCTCAATCACAAACCATTTGTAAGGATGATGACGTAAGAAAAATACTGTATATTTTACATCTGTCTGAATTTCTATTTCATCAATTACCGTTATCATATTGTAAGCACAATGTAGTATTCCTTTATATATAACTATTGCCTAACTCATTGTATGATCCTCATTGTGATGTTTGAATAAAAGCTGTAGGAGTTCGAGTTAATGAGTTAGTTGGAGTTTGGAGTTGCTGTAGGACACCACGTCTTCACCACAATCAATCCTATCATCTAACATATTGTCAAAGTTACTGTCAAAGTTTGGCGTAGCAGATGAGAAGATGATAAATCGTATCACATTTTTACACAACCTCATTATGCAAATTTCATATAGGATATACTGTAATAAATCACCTCCTTCGGATTGAGTCCAATTTTTTTCGGTTTTAAAATAAAAGGTGTACGTCGAGGTGGTTCATACTTCTCTGACTGAAATAAGAGAATAAATTCTTTGTATTTTTACATATTTAATCTGAACTAATACAACCGTGTAATTCTGAACATTATGTACGTTCATTTAACGAACTTTAAAAAATTTTTATTTAAATTTTATTTAAAAAAAAAAAAAATAAAAATTTCGATAAACTAACCGAGATTTTGGTACGTTTTTTAAAACATAATAATGTAGTCAAAACTGCCATATCAAAATATAACAGAAAGAATAAACTCTTTCGTAATGCTGCATCCATAGTTATCTGAATAGAAAGAGAATATTGATCGTTTCAAAATATAAAATCCTCAATATAGTTAGAGGTTAGAGGAGTCACTTAGAGGTAATTGAGTTTCAAAAGTGTTGACAACATAGTAAGGCTTGATATTATGTAAATTTTCCTCCAGAGCAACAACTTTGAGAATAACTGACACCATCGTCAACGATACGGTCTGACGAGCGAACGATTAAGCAGAAAATACTAATGTTGCACTACGGTCACTTTGAATATTCAAATGAACTATAGTGATTTGAAATGGAAACATTTGGTAAGGCATACGATTACAAAGCTGTAGATTCTTCTAAGCTAAGATATATTACTAAGTATTCATAAAGTTTTTCAAAAGTCTGAAAAGTATTAAGAATATTTATCGAAAAGTATTATGTATGAGAAGATGGTACTTAAAAGTATGATGGAAAGCCTCATAGTACTTTTATTTTTTATCAATTATGATGGGTCATAATGATAGTCTAATATCCCTAATGATGTTAAGTTAGAAAATGTAGGACCTCAGCCGGAACTCGAACCTGCACCTACAAATGTCCAGTCCAGTGTGCATTCAAAACTTTCAAAAAGGCAATTGAACCTGTCTGTAATCGAATTTCAATAACGTTAATGATCGTATCGTTCCTTCATTTGTGGTATTCATTAACTCATTCAGGCTGAATACGTGGATTGAAAAAAGGTGCAGTCGCGATTCGATGAAATCAGGTGTGGAAGGTACGCGTCATAATTGATCTCTGTGGGATCTTATGTCGAGTTTCACGTTCGCAGTCACATTCTGTCACCCATAGGCATCTTTTGTCCAGACATAATTTGCATAATGACCAAAGACAATGAGGCAGCACGAAGGAAGTTCCCAGTTCAATTCTACGATTCCAACATACCAGCCTAGAGTCACAGAGTCGCATACCGCGCAGTAATACATTTCAGAATGAGTCAAGACTGAGTAACAAAAGCGACAGAACTAGTCTCGGAAACTATGAGAAGACTTTAGGCTCTAAGTCGAAAAACTTTATAAGTTGATTCTATAATCGACGTTGATCGGATTCTTTTACAATGCTCTCTATCAAAATAGTGTTCAGGATGATATATTGCAAAGTTTTGTCAATCTCTGTTAAGCCTCACCTCTTCAAAGTATAATTCGTATGAGAGTCGCAATAAAGCAACCATTTAAGGAGCTCAAGACTAGATAAATACCGAGCTTACTGTTTACATACAATGGAAATCTATTTCATAAAGATACGATATAACGATACAATGATGATACGCCGATATTCAAAACAAAACATATCTGACGAAAACTAACAATGATCACTATCATCTATTTATTGACTCGCATTAGGTGGTTTGTTGAGGAAACAAAAGTAGCTTACGTTAATGTGACATTCTGTTGATCTTCACATTCAAGTACCATGGCTAGTATAAAGAATGAAGACAATTCTTAGTTAATAAATTGTTCAAAGATCTCATCACATATCCACGGTATGATAGCCTAAGCAATAAGCCCGATAAGGTGAGATAAGCTTCGGTGTTGATCAAATTACTGTTGTCGGAAGAGCATTCGTATTCGCATTCAACGTGATATCATAAAAATGATTGAATGTCATCCTGTAAACCCCAGTAACTTCAATTGATCACTCTTTACCAAATCAGTGCTGTTTATTTTACCTACCATTCTATAGACCGTTTGCTTAGGGCGTTTGCGAACCTGATTTGGTACTGCGTATCTTTGTAGCATTCCACCACCGCGCCACGTGCTGTACTGGATACTCCTAGATATTACGATAGCAGAGATCTGTACTATAAATGTAGTCCACTCCGCTACCACTTATTATTTTACTCGAATATTTAGACCGCTAGTGTTCACGTATTGTTGAGACCCTGTCACTACCAACTTTCGTTCCTTCCAGGCACGACTGTCATCAGTAGTCCTAATACCTTTGGTGTATGCTAGGTTAGCCAAACTAGACCTATTCGTTTGCTAATGCCTGTAAATATTAATATTGAAATTTATTGCGATTCCATCTGTCCAGATGTTTTGTACTTCTGTACACCATCCAACACCTAGTTCCATGACACATCGTCTCTGATGTGTATTCTTAAATCTCAATTAATCAGCCGCTTAAGACTACTTTAATGCTTAAGACTATGATCAAATCCAAGAAGACGACATCCCGTAGCGTCGCAAATAGTGCGCAAGACCATCGACACCTCCCAAATCAATCTGCACATCCATATAAGGCACAAGGTACATGTAAGATTAGATTTCTCCAATTTAAAAGCCATTAGTCTTGATCTAATTCACTTCGCCCTATGTGCATTAGTTCTACCACAGTAACATCTGCGGATATGTTCGACGGCTACTTTCCACCAATACGGAAGCGATTCTTGTCTTCATTTCCAAAGCAGAAGTAAGCCACTTTGGCGCAATCGAATCACCATGCTAAACATTTCTTCTTCAGGTATGAAATAGATTCGCGAATCTACCGTACATCTCTTTTTAATGAGTTATTTTTTAAAAGCCATCGTGATAATGATTTGGTAGAATAATAGCAATAGTAATAGAACTGATTATTTGTAGAGAGTTCTTTCATTTCTCAACTAAATGATGCAAGGCATAAAAATATTTAAGCCGTATATATTAACTGTTTTAAAACAAAACTATTACGAGGCATAAGTTATCTCAAACAGGTGAAAAAGACATAAAAACTGCTCAAAACTTGTTCTCTTTGAGTAAACAAAAGTGGGACGACTAGTGAAAATTACAAAGTGCTTGAGTTTTAAAATTTCCAACTATTAGAGAATAGATATGCTCATGACAAATTTGGATCTTAAGTATCCTTTTTTTGTTGGCGTTGCTTCCTCCAAGATGATCCGTCGAGATTTATCCACTCTAACCAATCATCACAAATTGTGCGGTTTTCCTAAAAATGAGGCAAAGAAGGAGATATACAATAAAGTGTAAAGATATTGCTGAATTAATGAAAATATCATTTTGATACTCACTTGGTCCAAAACTACACCACTAAGTGCCATGAGAGCTGCGTTATCCTTGATGCAAAATCCATTGGCAAGGTAGGCATCAATTTCTGCTGATAACCCTTTATACTGACCGTCGACAGAAAAGCACATAAATCGACCCGACTTGTCCATAACGATCATATCATCGCCATACCTAATCAATATATATATACAAAAATCCCCCATATATCATATAATAGAAGACAATAATCTAGGAGAACTAGTAATTGTATAAAAAGTAAGGAATACTGATTAAAAAGGAAAAGGAGACGCCCAAGTCTTTTGTATTCTCCTAACCTATCGTAAAATAATAACACTAATGGCCATTTGACTACTTCACAGCAATATTAAACACTATGTTAAATCCTACAAAATAAGAATAGCGGTCACCATAAATCACAGGTACGATACCATTTCTTTTCACAAAAGTGAAGAAGTTCCCACGGTTATGAAACGTAATGACGCGATTAGTATAAATCTCTAGTTAACTTAACTTAAAATTTCACTCTAACCTGTGAAAAAGTGGTATTCTGTGGCATAGTTTCGGCTCTTTTTCACCTGTAATTCTAGTATACAAATTAAAGCTAATTCATCAAACATATCGTAGAACAAAACAACTGTATGCAATGTTCTCAACAGTGTTCGGAGTTGAACCATACTAATTTTCTCGTAACTGATAATCTACTGTAAAATTGAGCATTTCTATCCTTCTAACACTTATCGATTATCCAATGAGAAGCTATAAGTGCTTGTAAGCTATGGCCGTCTCCTTTGTACATTATTCGATATTGTTTTACATTGCTTATGTACGAATTGACATATACACGTTCCGTAAGCAATGCGTAAGATTACTCAATCAACTGCATCAAAATAGCTTAAAAGAAAACAGTAACGACAAATGTAAAGATTAGCTGCTGCAACATTACGAATTCCATTAACGATAAAGAGACTAATTGAATTCAATATAAGCTGAAAACTCACTTCCGAATAGCTCTAGGGAAGAAAATATCGCTTCCATTCTTGCCTTCTTTACTGAACGATAATCGAATCGTTCCATCTTTCGTATCGATAATGACCATTCTCTGCCTAAACGGGAGAAAAATTTCAAAAGAAGTAGCAAATATAAGACCAAATTGACTGACATATAGTTGAAAATGAATCACTTTGAATACATATTAATCGGATAAGTCGACATGGCAGCTACAATAGTGTTCTTGTCAAGTGCACACAATGCATAAAAACCGTCTTCTAAGGATTCTATAACTTCTTCCCAAGCAAGAGGAGTCTCCATAGATGCTCTAAACTGGGAGAATTGTGGAAAAACTGGCAAATATATAGTTTCAGATCTGATTCCTACCGATATATGACTGAACTCGATCCAGTTGGCTGCTTACTAATGAACATGTCACCATCATCAGATATTGTCAGCGATATAACTGTGATGCATATCTGTACTGTTGGCAAAACAAGCGAATAATCAAACATCTAGAAAAGTCTTACCCAATCCATCAATGAATTGTTCGTGTGTCATTTCTCCAGATAGAGTAAAAAAACGAAGCTCTGTCATTTGCTCCTTATCTTCGGCACATGTGTAAACAATCTAAACGTATAAACGGCAAGTATTTTACAGCATAACATAATTGTCAAAATTACACGTGATTTATCAAAGAAGTGCCTAAATATATGTTGCAAGCCATCAAAACATTAATTTACAAAAAATTGCGCTATTCCATCATCTATGATACCTTCAATACTACCATAATTAAAAAACCTAATTTCTCAAAGAAATATTAGCAACTTACCGTGCCTTTGTAGAATGCGACCTGTGGAAAAGGAGACATTTTCTTTGGGAACAAATTCTTTCGCTCCCACAATGTAGTCCTTCGATCACCATGGAATTTGAACAAGCCCCCTTTAGTAGCTACCTGAAGAAATCCAACGCTTTCTATAATATCGCGACCTTTCAGTAATAATGATAAGTAGTAAAAAGCAAGTAAAGCGTACAAGAAACATATTTATAATAATATATTTCTCACCCACACATGACCGTCGGAATCATGGCACACCGTGTACGGAACTGTAGCACCACGTGGTGTGAGATGCAACCACATTTCATCAAAACGCTGCACATCAGAGGTATCCGACTTCTGCTCAGCCATATCTTAGCTAATATATCCAATAAACCAAATGAAATACAAATAAAAATCCTGCTGTTTTTTTTTCTCCAAATTGTATCACATGTTGACCGAAGACGCTATTAACGAATTACTAGCTAATAAATACTTATGTACTTTTGATGTTGCTATGAAAGTTGGATTTTATAACCTCAACGTGTAGAAGAACAGAAATAACATTGTCTGTGTTCAAGATATGGGCGAAAAAGAGAGATCCACACATACCAAGAAGATTATAATTTAGGTAACAACTGAAGATTACTTATAAAACAGTCTTACAATAGAATATCATATTGAAAAAGGAAAGAACTAATTCTAAAATAACCTAATCACTATCAGTGACCTCAATACTAGCTATCTTAAAGCTTTTGGTAATAGCACATAAGCGCACATATATCATACCTCAGCTTACTAGTCATGACGTTTCAATATATTAGTAATAACTCTTTAATATTTTCACAAATATAAAACAAAACGTACTAATAATGAATCCAACACCTCCTGAGAAACCATGAAAACTCGAAACTACACTGATATTCGAATAGAAACATTTTACGAAGTAATTTGTACATGATTACGTAATCGCGGACCATGTCAACCAACTTATTTAAATAATTAAAAAATACTTATAAAACAATTAGGGCTAGTCTTTGTTAAAGCTGTAGGAATCTCGGTAGAAATACATTCGGCTTGTGACTTATACAAAGTGGTCGAGGAATACTGAAAATAATCTTATCGAAACAGAATAATTCTTGATCTTCGGTCTTTGGCCTGTACTGGAAACGAGCAACGAGTGTTGTAGCACATTAGATGATGTTTAGTTTGGAGGTGCGGTAAACATGACAATCATTCTGAGGAACAGAATTTAGTTGGCTAAATGAATAAGAACTAAAATTGAACAAACTTTTTCTTTACAATTATAAGAGCTCATTCCATTTGTTACACACTTATAACATTCTACTCATTAAATTATTGATCGCACGAATACATATAATCATTTCATATGACTAAAAATCTTTCATTATTATGGGGAGTATATCAATCAGCGATTGATGATATCTCTAAGGTAAGCAACACTGGTTGCCCTCGTGGTTTAAATAGATATCGATCAATTGATCGCCTTGCTATTGACATCGATTGGCTGTAGTTCTTCGTTGAGTCATACGAGTTTCAATTCACCTCGATTTCTCGTTTATTATAAAGATGACTTATCATTCGGTGAGGTACTTCTACAGTGAAATACTCTTTTTATTCTCATTATTCTAAGCAGATGTAAATATCCTTACGTATCAATACGTCTTTGTTTTTTCTTCAGTTCAATGAGTTTGTTTTTTACTTATGATGGTATTCATTAGTGCGTTACAGAAACTACACAACTTTTAATTATTGTAAATATATTTATATGAAATTGAGAAGATTTATCATCTTCATAGAGGTGTGGCGTCTAAACATATCGATTTTTTGATTTGATCAACACCTCAGTTTTTCGACCCGTCAAAAAGCGCTAAGTTTTATTTTTGTTCTCACTAAGCAGTTTATTTATTATGATTATTTTAGAAGATTCATTCTCAAATTTTTCTTCTATCGATAATGAATTCTAGTAAAAAACTTATACTGATGCTTATTAAATAAATAGGCTAGTACTGCTCGTTTGTTGATAACGTCACTAATACTACTACTATTCTGTTCTACCGCTCGATACAGAACGATACAGTACGAACTTTGATCTCTATTTTTTAGCAAGTGAATTATTTTATTATTCGTTAGAGTCCAACAGTTTTAAAGATGCTCCCTATTATTTCCTAGTAGTTGAGGAAACCTTACGAAAGCGACGTTGGATTTGAGTGAGCACTGACCTAAAATTTCAAACCATTGCATTTTTCTAGCGATTATTCTTCGCCGCTTACTACCAACAACCGTTAGCTTGTTCAGTGCCGTATGCAAATGAGATTCTATGATGAAGCAAGCGGCTCACGGTTTTCATTCAACTCTACTTATGCGACCTTAAATCTTACGGCGAAGATACTGGTTTAGGAATGAGGGGTTGAGATGAAGATGCTTTAGAAAGAGAAAAATAAGTGAAGATGCAGCTACAGTTTGAACAGTGTGTGTCAGTTCTGAACACTTCATCTCGAATGATAGCAAAGCCATGAGCTTTTGAAAGATGTCATGACTGTAACTGATTGCCGACTAAGCAACGAGATTAATTGTATTGAACTAGAGAATCACCTTAGTACGGACGAACGTTAATAGTCTCTATAGGATCACGGTGGTCTATTCCTCTTAGCGGTTTTCTCAGTCAAACTATATAGTAGACGCTACAGAGAGAGAAAGAGGAGATAGAGAGAGTTTAGAGGATTCTTGTGGGCTTTTAAGTATAGGTATCGAGTTGATCAGCCTCTTCTTGAGGCTTCACCGTCGGTGTGACTCCGGGAAATTCACACGTTCATGATCGATGAGGTTCGATTACGTGCTTCTATCAGATGTAGCCATGCCACTACTTGTTATTACTAAACACGACGTAAAATTGCAATAGCCTCATTAATTCGGACGTTATTGCAAAATTTCAATTTTTTGAAGTCGTCTCTTTCATGACAACAACTTTTTGCCTTTGTTACTTGGGAAGAAGCTTCATATAACAGTGACTTAACCCCATCTAGTAAATATATCGTCTATGAAGCTTCGTTGTCGAAAAAAAAAAACCGCAGAAAAAGCATTTATGTATTTTTAGATTTGACGACTTGATAAAAAAGTAATAGATAATTTGATTTTGATGATTTTTTCCATGATCCATGAGTTCCATGATGTCTATGCAAAACAAAACAGCAAAGATTTGAAATACTTGAGGAAAAAATTGAGTACTTTCCTTGAGTTACTATCTTATCGGATGCGCATCAAATCCTTTCGACTGCATTTTCTTTCAACTCACCTCATTAATTTGAATGAAAGCTTTCGAGATTTCATTTCCTAGTTATCTTAATATAAAACATTTAAGCGCGATTACTTCCAAGTATTAGTCTCTTTCAGTCAAAAGTAAAACTCAGATAATTTGCTTAATGCATGCATAATTATTCTATCTCTCGTAGGCTCTGCAGCTTTTTTTCTCAAATTCATGATGGTGAAATAAATGGTGAGGTTTAGAGTCTGTTGAGTTGATCAGGAGACAAAAGTACACGTGGTTCGATGACGGCTTACGGTCATTCAGCCGGTGAATCCATTGAATGTCTTAGTATTGCTATTCAATTAAGAAAAGAAGAAAGTGAGTTATCAATTCTCTTTAATCACTTGCTTAATTGGATGAGTGCAAATCCAAAATCTATTTTCAATTTTTTCAATACATTACGACCGCTCGTCTTCCCAAATATTGATTTTATTGATTTGACTTCTCTGCGGTGTAGCTGATATGAGTGCAAGTTGAAGATCAAAACGAAATAGTGATGTGAATATTTTATTTGTTCATTGATCTATCGTATGCTTTTTCTTATGTTGCTGAAAATTCAATCAAGTTTGTCTGTAATTATGCTGAGGTGGCCCCAAAACTTTGAACCTAAGCGGGACTCCAACCCGCACTTACAGATATCCGGTCTGCCTTACTTAACTGGATGCAATGTCAATATCAGCTCATCAGATCGCATCCGTTAACGGGCGAGTACTGATAAGATACCCACTTACTATAACAGCATCATTGAGTGTTCGTAGGGCATCGGTAGTGCAATGGATTAGCGCGGTAGACCGTATATCTTTAATTGTGGGTTCGAGTCTTGCCTGAGGTTCCGGGTTTTGCGGCCAACTCAGCATAATAACAGGCATTTCGTTATAAAAAAAGGATAATTCTGTCTATTTAGTTCCTATCACACCAAAGCACTTCTATTGTAAGGCTAAGCTTAAAAGTTGAAACCGATGCACTCAAAATATTTTCTTAAACTCTATTTGTTGATGTGGTGGAAGATGATGAGGAAAATTCCTCTCTGTTATTTACAGACAGCGTGATCAGGAAGAAAAAACTTAGTTGATTTAACGACAAAAGAACTCATTGGCTCATTAGTGTTCCAACGAGTTCTTTTTCGATAATATTATTCAAAATGTATTACGTCACTTGAGGATACTTCATAGTTTCGATGACTCTTGATGAGATCTTGTACTTAACATGATATTTTTAACGTTCGTTTCTTTCTATGGTGGCTGTCATCTTCTTCGACTATCTGCCATCGCGGTTTCCGCTTGTAGTTTACGTTAGTCTTCCTCAACTTGGATTCTACCTATGATGATAAGTGTATTCTTGTCTTTAGCCTGCGACTTGACGCAAGTACTTCCAGTTACCCTCACATGAATCCTATTTGATGCAATAAATTCGAATATTTTGACTTTGCACTGATATTTTTTGATCAGTGATTGCATCGTGTTATCAGCCCGTTCCGGTGGCTATTGTACAAACGGATGTGTTTGAAGATCATTTCAATACAGCTAGAATAAATCCAACAATGCTTAAAATATACGAAGTGAAAGCAGTTGATAAGTAGCTGAATTGGCTGCTGGCAAGGTAAAGCAGTTTCTTCATTTTGAATCAATGAAATGTTTATATACATTTATATTCGCATGTATTGTTACGTCTAAATATAATATCGATTAATACAAGAGTGTGGTCTTAAATTGAGGTATTTCGGAGGTAGACTAATTAATCATTAAGTATATATAACATGTTATACAATAAAGTTAGTAGTAGAATAAAACTTGGCAGTCAGAACTTTAGTGAACGGGATTGGTGTTCATTGAAATTCTATGCTGTTCACTCTATGAGTTCCTTTTTTCACTGCTGCCAACTTCTCCAAAACAGTCCGTAAGTAAAGTGAAGAGGAACCTATGAGTGACAGAAATATGGTAGACTATTAGTGAAATTTCTACTGGAAAGACATCAGAGTAACATTTTTTGTAGTTAATGACTTACATTATTGGTGATAGTAAGCATTTCCTCTAATTTAGCGGTGGACAGCGAGGGTAACATAGCCTATCGAGTTGGATTCAAAATTGGTGGAGGTATTGACCAAGACCCAGCTTGTGCTCCTTTTAAGTATCCCGATCAGGTTTGTTCCAATTTGTTCTTGATGTACTGGAGCAGCTGGTAATTAAAATAAAAACAACAAGGCAAAACACATTTGCATTTAATGTGATGGAGAACGAGTACACCGTCCAATGATTTGAATAGAGGATCAAATACTTTTTAGGGTATCTACATTACCCATATTGACGAAGACTCACCCGCAGCTCGTGCTGGTCTCAGAAGACACGACAAAATACTATCAGTAATGCAACAGCTTATTAGTTATTATGAAATTCCTCTCGACAAATTTTCTATTCCGAATGAATTCCAGTGAATTTCAGGTGAACGGACTTGATTTCACACTCCTCACACATGAAAGAGCGGTGAAGTACATAAAGAAATACGCAGTACTAGACATACTTGTCGCCAGAGCAGAACTACCACCACTTCATTAATCCTTCACTTAGTACCCAGTATTTCCAGTTGACATTCTTTTGTTACATATCTTATTTCAGTACTAGTTTATTCTGCAAGTACTTCATGTTTATCAACTCTCTCATTCATCATACGATTGTTTTTTTTTTACCAACGAAAGTATATATTCCTCTGCGTCAACCTTGTACGCAGGTAGAGGAGTCTCATTGGACAGCATAGGAATGTGCTGTGAATTTTCCGATATTCTGCCTCATGTAAACATACTCGTCCGGAAATGAATAGGTGGCGAAAAATATCTGATAGGACATGATCTAACCTTATAGAGCTTGATAACCAAAAATTTTCATGGAGAACATATGACTCAACAACCTTATGAAATGTTCAGCATATTTCACATAGGTTAATCAATTCAAAAGCTTTATCTCTTTGTTGACCTTCTTACGAACGCTTCTTTCAACTTTGACTTTTTTCTCACGAAACGCTTCTTTTGACTTTTTTTCCCACGTCTAGTGATACATCAGAGGAAGAAACTTAGTAAAATATTAGATGACAGTTTGAGTAAGAAATCTGAAATTTTGCACCGATTATGTCGCTATGATCTAAATGTTATAGATCTCAATTAGAAAAATATTTCATTAGTAGAGTTCAATAAATTGGATACAGTTAGTATAGAGATCACAGTGAGGAGGTAACGACATGATGAAATGACACATATGTTGCGCGATGAGGTAAGTGAGTTCACACAAATTGGTATCTTAAGAAGCTTTCATTCAGGATATCTGAGTACATTCAAGGAAAAGAGTGAATGAACTGCAATTTCAAGTGAACGATTTAATCAATTAGATTATTTGTGTCCGACTATTCTCATTGGATATTATTTATCTGACTATCATTTCATATCATTAACAATCAATTATCAAAATTAGACAAATGTTATATGCTTTTATAATGTAATTATTAATATTTAGTATTTATTTCTTCAGTTTCGTTAGTTCACGTATGAATGAAAATGAATGAGTCAAACTAGATGGATAAACACTGAGGACTAATGAAATACATTAATGATAAGCTATTGATACTTATGCATAACACATTTAGCTGATAACCAAACTGGATTTGATTCAGGTCGTTGAAAAATAGTTAAAATAGTAATAAACATGAGGAATATAACGTAGAGGGCCATACAAATATACTGCAATATCCTCTCCCAAGGACGTTCCTGTAAGAAAAAACAATGAGTTAATGCTTTTAAGGAATTGATTAGTTGTATACGGTATGTAACTCAAGTTCGTAACACCTCATAGTGACTTAAAACAATTCAATTATATCATTATGGAAAGAACTGCGTTCCATTCTCCGTCACTCAGAAATACTACTGACAAATTTCATTGAAATACAAGTGATTTGGAGAAGATAGTTTTCTTGATATTCACGAAAATCTGGAATTGCGCTGAGTTGGCCGCGAAGCTCGTGACCTCGGGCGGGACTCGAACCCGCACTTACAGATGGAAAAACTGCGTTCTATTTTCCGTCACTCAGAAATACTACTGACAAATTTCATTGAAATACAAGTGATTTGGAGAAGATAGTTTTCTTAATATTCACGAAAATCTGGAATTGCGCTGAGTTGGCCGCAAAGCTCGTAACCTCAGGCGGAACTCGAACTAGCAAACCTACAGATACACGTCCGAAGCGTTTTAGATTCCTTCAAGAAGGCAGTGCATAATTTGCTGTTAATTGAAAAACGGCTCATCGATCCTTGTAAACGCGATGTTTTTTATCGTAGAATGTACAGAATATTTTTAAAAACTATTAGGCCTCACTGTTATTGCTTTGAAGATTAAAAGCCTCAATTGGTATGGTGAGGTTACAAAGAAAAAAGACTGTTTGAATAATAGCTTCTGCTTGCATAACACTTAAGGCATATTATTTCCCTCATTGAGAAAGTCTTCGTGAAACTTATCACCTGTGGTAACTCATGAAATCTCGTAATTGACAAAATTAGTATATGAGGGATAAACGTTTGATTAGTAGTTCTCAGTAGCGATCGATGTTCTCTTCTCATCGCGTAAATTTTATGCTAGAACGTCCCGTCAAAGGACAAGGTGGTGGACCAGAATTATTCAATAGCTTACTTTGACGATGCTATTGGTTCACAACTTACTCAACTACCTCTTTATGAGTGAAAAGTAATTTTGAAAAAATCACCACAACGTTGTAGAGAATGAGGACACCAAAGCAAAATCCGGTGATTCCGCCAGCGATATGAGCCGAATGGGATACCTGGAATTATTCAAATGATACTGCTATGATTTCTTTCAACTTAAGCTTAAAATGAATACTTACCGTTTCACATTCGTCAACACAGAAGCGTCTTATAATGGCTGTGGTGATATCGAATGTGAGGAAAATCACGATAAGAGTGAGTCGAATATATCGGAACGGCATTTCTGCCCAATTCTGAACATCGAAATAGAAATTATGAATTTCAAATGTTTCTAGAAAAAGGAATGTAACAAAAACTCATTTATAAATTCATTACAATGGCAACGTTTGCAAGATGAGCAGTCAGTAGTGCATAGACTCCAGCAGACGCTCCTACTATGTACACCTTAGGATCAAGAGTGTACTGTAGAAGAGATCCTTAAAAGAGTGTAGAACGTTTTTCTTCAAATCCACATAAATACATCACAATGAAAGAAATAGGCTGACTGTCCTCAAGGCATTGATGGAGTTTATTTTGTTAAAAGCCCTATGAAATGTACAACAAATCTTATACCACCAACATTTTGTAGATGGACTTCCTCATCACAGATAAGAAATACTTTCTGGTCTTGTTATAACAATCTTCCTTCTGCTCTTTGTGTTCCATCTTGGGCCATTGGGTGTAATTTAATGCGCTTTGCAACGTTACAAACACAAATAAAGGCAAAATTTCCGGGGGTTGTTCCTCTAGAGTAAGGAATAGTCGTTGTGAGCGTCTCATCAATATTTGGTTGCACCGCAGATTTTATCGCCTCCCGTGAGAGGACAAGAAGGAACTTCTTATCTGCAATAATCTTATCATGTTAACGTTGTACATAGCAGATTACAATATGGAAGGCACCTATGCAGGAAACCTTTTCCTGAAGACCTGAGAGACGAAACCAAACCTCTATTTTGTCAAAGTGTTCTCATGTTCATAACTACAACCAGTCACCTACTTTTAATGATCAGGAGGATATATTCACTTCCTCTTTTTTCTCTCTCTCAGACCATGACCATTCTTCGTAGGTTTACTCTAGTTACTTGGATGCTCCGACTTAACGAGTTGTGCGGACCCCAGCAATCTTCCACTCGTTTCTTTCTTGTGCGACTGCTGTTGTCCATTGTGGTGGTCTTCTGGGTAAATGGTGACAGTGACACGACGAACTTTTGCTGGTGTGGTTTTAGTTCCCTAGATTCATGAGATAGCCCTACTCAAGTGTACCCATGGTCTTCACCACAAACACTCACCGGATTTTGTAGATCAGAGGGATTCCCCCACCCCCCTTTCCCCCTGTGACATCATTTCATCAAGATGGTGGCGATTCTTAATAGGATTAATTATGGTCAGGTTACCATGGGAAATAGAAATCCTAGGAACACCTCTCAGCCACGTTAGTAGGTTGAGGTTCTATCTGTCGTGAATTTTTGAAGGAAATATATAGTCCGAAGCTGTTGATGATGAAGCTTTTGATAATATTAGAAAAAACATTGGAAAATTATTGAATACTGAATGGTACCTGAGAGAACCGCCATCAGATAAAGAAGGGCAATGCGCCATGGCTTGTGAACGATTTCGAGAGGCACACCTATTAGAATTTGGACCACTATATTTCCAAGCAGATGGAGTAGTCTGAGTGAAGGCATGTAATATTATATGATAAATTTATAAATATAATAAAAAATGACTGTAAAGTACAGATGAGTTACCCGACATGAAGCAGAGCATAGCT
>KN716402.1:0-11098 GCA_000816705.1 Dictyocaulus viviparus | reverse complement strand
TTTATTCACACTTTTGTAGAAAAAAATTCACACTAAGGAATAATATCGATCGAGTAACTGGAAATAAACAAAGAAGTTGTTATGAATTTTACAAGTATTTGTATAATTTAACGTAAAGATGAAAAGATTTCTAAGTGACGTCACAATAAATTTGAAACGAACATGTCTTAACAGGCAGAAACAAAACCAAATATACGAAAAAGTCTTATAAATGATTCAATTCTTCCTATTTGTTTATTTAAATGGCTGAGGAATACTTCACTGAATAAGATATGATAAGCTTTGGCGTTGATCAATCCCTTGTGGCGGGATGCGCCTACGCATGATACTGTGTAGGTGGTTGGATGCGTGTCTGGTCTTCACAGTGACTTGAGTTGACCACTCTTCACCAAGCCAGTGCTAGTTATCTCATCAAGATTTCTCTGATAGCAATTTACCGACTCCGAAGGGATAGAAAGCTTGGTTGTCCTGAGGGGTGGCCGTGAACTTACACTGGCCGACGTGTCGCCGTGGCACCTCCACCACTGCGCCCCTATACTTCACTGCAGCACAAAAGTATCGCACTAGCATAAGAAAATAGTCCAGATTTAATGGAATAAACCGAATATTATCAGAATATGTGATCCTCAACTGTACCGTCCATTAGGAATGAAAATCACACTTTGGACCTCAATTAGTCAAACCTGATTCACACTCTGCAGTTGAACATAAGTGCTTGTTGATTTCTGATGAACCTTAGGGGAGGATTTCTCTACCTTAAATGCTGCATTCTTACATTAACAGTACGGCTGAATTCAAGTTTATGTTTGATTATCAAGATAATATCACCTTAGGCGGTCTATAAAGAAAGGTGTTCAGCAGAATTTACAAAAGAAAACAACTTTTTTTGTTACGTAACAAGAATGTCTGAGCTGTTAAATGTAATAACGGAAAGTTTTCTCACCACCTGCAACACAAATCGTTTTTACGAACACTTTCGATGCATTGACGTCGATGCATGCAACCCAATACGTAGGAGAATATCCTCATTATTATTGATTTTCTACTAGCTTTCAACTAAAATAGGTTATCATGACACGATACGACATTCCACGTTATTGAGTAAGATGCAAATCTCGTAACCTCAAGCGTAACTCAACTTCACATCTCACATTTCATGTCTAGTGTGAAATACGTTCTGATTCAAAAGCGTAGACTGTTAAGGAAACATTGTTGCATCGTTTTAGTAGTTCCTCATCTTGTGACTTGATTATTTCATTTAAAATTCTACACATGAGTCTAATTATCTTTTCATACATTGAAAGGATCTATATGAATACTCCCTTCTAGTATCTTTTGTCGTCCATTGTGCTCTATGACGTTCATCTTCTTATTCTTATCGGTTTTCTATTATCGATTTCTTTGTGTATTTTTACATATCGTTCTTATAGAAAGCTTTGTTTATTACGTTTGATTGAGGTTATCGAAGGTAAAGTTCTATAAGGTGACTATAATGTCTGCTTTGTTAACTGGCGACCACCCATAATGTTATTTGAAAGCTTTCAAGATCGGCTACCCTTTAACATCGGCTTTTGTAAATTGAATATCTTGACTGCAACCTTGTTTAGCAATCCTCAAAGTTGGTAAACAGTTCTTTATTGAAAAGAGAATACAACACACAAACAGGTTAGAAAATTTCTTAAAAATTCCTTGACATATGTATGAGTTACATTACAGAACATTCCTGAATAAGAATTCCTGTTTTAAAATGTTCAATTTAGAAAATTTTGTGAACTTGAAACATTCTATTATCAAGAAAAGTCATTCGCCTCACTTTATGTGAGGTCTAAATGCAATTTCCTCGAAGCTTTCATAACAAACGATTCTGTAATCATTAAGTTTATTATTGATATGCTTTAGACTATTGAGTCCTCATAGTTATGTTCTTTCCCTCATCAGCGAATTGACATATTCCTTGTGAATCTCGAATGAATGATTTCGGACATCCACATCCGAATGCTTTTATATCGGGATGATAACTGCACGGTGATGTTGCAGTACAGTAATTACCGTAGTGCTCACAATATTCTGGAAACAAAAATTAGAATTGAGCTGAATTGGCCGCAAAACTCGGAACCTCAGGCAGGACTCGAACCCGCACTTACAGATATCCGGTCTGTCGTCAGCCGTACAAAAATAGTTATTTGTTTCTTGTTATATAATTGAGTATTTTAATTGCAGACATTAAAGAAGAAAACGAAGCAGGTTCAATATTTTCATATTCATGCAGTTCATAGAGGTGTTGCTGTGCTCCGGTTCGATTCCGATTCCATGCAAATTTAGCTTCGATTATTTAGGAAGGAAATTATTCTGACTCGCTTAAAAAAATGAAGATTATATGACGTCATCCTGCAAGCTCGATACGAATGTCATCCATTTATGACACAATTCAATGTTGACATAATCGAATATCGTTACGGCACTCTTGAGGAATAAGAAGAAACAGATTGAATACGTCGCATCATTCAAGTTAGAAAATAAGAAGGGCAGTTTGTGCATATCTTAAGTGAAACGTCTCCTGTATTGTTTGAAACTCCCTTAAGCTTATACCTCAATCAACAATTTCGTTCTGTATCGTTGCCGTTAACGTCACGTCACATTACATTACTTCTGTATTACTGCTTGCTTTCTATTTTCTACGACTTAATCGTAGAAGATAAAAACAGCTGAGGAACGGAAAATGTGTCATCTGTCAAAAAAAACCTCTCTATCGGAAAAACGCTCACTAGCTGCGGAGGCATGATCTTTTTAAATTCCATGCACTCAGCGTTTGTGGGCGCATCGGATTCTTCTGACTCATGCTTCATGTCGTTTTCAACGCAATAATACTCAACAAAAAATTAACCATTACAGTAACACTTCCAGATCGAACCTCCGTCCTATAACAGAGACTTCTAGTCTAGGTCTATTGGCCGTGTGTATGGTCGATGCTCACCTTCCCATTTTCCTTACTTTTGATACCAAACTAATTTAGTTCAATGATATGCAGAAGCTGATGAGTATTTTAGATCTCAGCACTTCATTATTTAGGCTTTATTCATAATTGGTCTTTTATTAGAAGCCTACAATGTCACCTAGTTGGCTAACTTAATCTCACAGTATTAGTCTGCCGCATTTTACTGTTTATACATAATTGTTGTTTGTATATGAAGATTTAATTACTCTATTTTATTACTATTATTATTATTATTTTAGTATGTTACTAGTAAGTTTGAGTTCTTGCGGTTGCTTCCTCAATTGGACAACACTCAATGTGATTTTTTTCAATGAAGAGAGAAGCATACTGCTTCACAATCATTTTCATCACTGTTCATCATCAGAAATCAATGTGTTGCTTCCGTTCACTACGAGGAAAAACGGGGATTCAACTTCGTGATCTGCTCTCTATGATAAACTGCTGAATTCAGCTTGATTATCTTCAGCATTGTCTTCAAAGGACGAATATATGGTCCGTCAATTTTGTGTTCGAGCACTTCTACGCAGGTCTATGGAGTCCACATCACTCCACCAATCTCAAACCGATACATTCTTTTGTAGAAGTTATTTCTAGCAGTACTAGCTCGAAGACTATCCGAAATTTTCAGTAAGAAAAAGCTTGTCTTGTCATACATATAGCCAGATGAGCACCTTCTTCTTCGTAGTTTTTCCATTTCCGTAAGAAAAACCATAATGAACTAAAGCAGTAGACGATGTTCACAGGACAGTGGATGAAAGAAAGAATACTTTAAAAATTATAGGGTAGTAAGGGATAAAATTACCTCAAATTGATTATTACTATTAACTGATATTGATATTACCTTCGTCACTCTTATCAAAGCAATTTGATATTCCGTCAAGCACCAACTGTCCATCTATACACTCTCCACTTTGACAACGAAATTCACCAGTTTCGCACTTTTTCGGAATCGCTGTTGTAAAAAATATTTAAATAAGTAGTGTAAAAATTGTATATGAAAAAAAGTTACGATACCAGTAGGTTCTACTAAAATTGTTTCGTTTATTGCAGGACTTGGTGAGATGCAGTCTAACAGCCGACACGGTTCTGTAGAAGAGTACTTCAGAGGAAAAAAATAGAAGCAAAATGCCTGATTCTGTAATATTACCTTCATCACTTCCATCTCCACAATCGTCTTTTCCATCCAATATCCACTGTGGGAGAATACAATTTGGTGTTGTAGAACATTTTAGCGTCCCTTCTATTTCACATAGGGCTATCCCTATATTTTCAATTGACTACAAAATTACTTGTACACGGAAGCTTGGGTGACCCCTCTTTACTGGTAATGTGGTTTCCAGCATAACCTTGTGGTTTACAACATAACCTATCTTAGTTTCTTTTTCATCCAATTGTTCATAGTGGTGGTCTCCCTCAAACACTCCCTTACTCGAATCCTTTTCAACTACTGTTTGCTACTAAATCAATAAGGTCAGTGCGGTTTTTAGTGAGTTAGATGATCGATAATTTCTTCAAGAAGCCCAAAATCGATCAATATTTCCCTCTTTCGATTGTCTGACTAGTGAACATAATATTTTCCTAATGAGTCTTACATCTGTAGTCATGTCGTAAACGATAATCTAGCGATGTTTTATCGTTTGTAGAACAACATCCACAAGGTTGACGATTTATCTTCAAACAACACAGTAATTTTCTATGACCGCAACCTAAAATTACAACTAATATTTGTAATAGAATACCATACTTTAAGGTTTATGATTGAGGTTCTTCAAAAAATAAACTATACTACTTATGTCTTTCTGAACAAAACGATTCATATAAGCTCTTCATCTACAAGCATTGAGGGTAATGAGGTTTAATAAGTGATGATGAAGAATTCATTGAATGCTTGACAACAAAACAAAACCATCAAAGTGCAGAATTGTAGCATAAGTTTGCATCTCATTCTATGACATTGAAACTCTGTAATATGTTCCCTTTTGTTGTTACTGAAATAATTACCATGTATCGATTTATCCTCAAAGTTAAATGACAAAAAGTAGAGGTCATGAGAAGTTTCTGTGTCACCATTAAGTAGATATATTATACTATAATTTCAAAATTGAAACTTTTCAAAAATTTAAGTGGGCGCGTGTCGCAATGATGAAGGTTCCGTAGCGAACGCAGTCCCGAATCAGATTCGCGCCCGCCCCCACGGGCATAGCAACGGCACCAAACCTTTGATGTCGACAATTTCGTAGCAGAACAATTTGGATAAGAAAAATGTCAGTGACTTGTTGAAGAGTGATGAACTCAAGTGACTGTGTAGACGAGACTCGCACTCAACGACTTCCACGATATCACGTGGAGCACAAGTCCGTAGACGCATCACGCCTCAAGGGATTAATCATCGCCAAAGCTTATCCTATCTTATTCTGTTAAAATTTAGATAAACATAGGAGGTATCGTAAATTTAACAAGCTTAAATACGATAGCTTAATGTTGTAGACTCAATATATCAACGAGATTTCGATCAATATCGCATCGAATTGATTCTCATAGTAGTGTTAAGGTTTTTATACCTCAATTTATGTTAATTTATAGAAAAATCACTAACCTCGCTGATCAACGACTTTGAAAGTGCAAAAAAGGGCTGATAACTGAAAGATGATCATTTTTGATGAATGACGATGAAATTTTTTTTCCACTGCTAAAATGTGTAACGACATAAATTTTAGTTGATTAAGATTAAAGGAAATTTGAACTACACAAACGTTAAGCGATCAGTTAGGAGGAAAATAAACAAATCAAAGTAATTCTTATGGAAATGAAGTAATGCGGAACGCTGTGTTCGTTAGTAATACTGTAACTGATCGAATTGACCAGCTTAATCACTCTGAGGAAATGTTTGAAAAGAAGAAGCTGCATATATCTGAATTCATTATGTTTGTCAGATTCGCTCAAAATATTACAATCAGCGAGGACACGATGAATGTTTTCATGATGTTTATGAGGTAAGAGGAAAAGATCGTAATTCAGAATACTGTAATACAATAGATGACCACGATACGTTAAGGTATATAAATATTTGAGTGTCTTTATAATATAAAGGTGTAGCATTTTCAATAGATTAAGCTTAATGCATAAATATGTCGTGATATATTCGTAAGCGGAATTGAACTTTCCCTCTATTTCCGCTTCCAATGAGCCAAATATCCCATTCTTCCGAATTTAACTGGGATCAAAAACTAAAGAAAACAAGAAGCCTTAACCTGTTAGAGACCATAGATCAGATTCTAACTAAAGCATTTCCATGATTTCTTAGGTGCCAGACATTCGAGATGTGTTGATCAACACTAACGGCCTGATCCAATTCATTTATTTCATGGGAAAACAGTAAAATTGTACTTCTACAAAGTGTGACAGATGGAAAAGACTCCTACCAATGGTACTTTTTCTGCTACTTGTTTAATCATCTACATTGTATAATTTGAAGTAAGGAATTTTGCCTCTAAAGAGGTTTGAAATGTTAAAAATAACATTGGGCGTATGCGTTTCTATAAATAATCCTTGCTACCAATAGAAGAAGTTCAGCTACCACAAAAACAACAACAGATTCTTTTCGTGGCAGACTGAAATACTGAGACAGGACATTCAGAGCTAACCTTAATAGCTTCCCGTTGAATCGAAGTGGTGCAAAAGTGATTGCGATTTCAAATTGTGATTTTCAAATCATTGACCTACGTTAAAGCAAATCTATTGAAATGAAAAATTTATACAACCATCACACATTTTCTAAGGATGATTAAGTTTGCTCATTTCATTATCATTACATAAAATCGTACTGCTTTCGACGAATTTACGCAGAACATTTTTGGCTTTTTCGCTGCAAAAAGTGTTGAGATGCTTGAACAAATGGTAGCTGTTGGGTTTGAGGTACGGCGAATGTGGAGGATGAGGTCAAATTCTGTAATTCTAATTCGCTCGACATTCGAAGCGTTTGTTGTACGACATATGGCTGCTATCGTAGAGAACAAATCGGCAACCAGCAGAGAACTATAAGGAATTGGTAGAGGAAACGGATGAGGTCGATCGTGAACT
The DNA here is from genome assembly GCA_000816705.1 of Dictyocaulus viviparus. NCBI lineage: Eukaryota > Metazoa > Nematoda > Chromadorea > Rhabditida > Metastrongylidae > Dictyocaulus > Dictyocaulus viviparus. Next base: position 4,023 of record KN716402.1, on the reverse strand, counting down.
CAATGTGATCTATACTTGCCTTATGATGGAGGAGAATTCGTGAAACTTAATGATTCTGCTGTACTACAAGCAGTACTCTGCTAAAACATGGGTCATTAATCCAAGTGTGCGCGTATGTGCTTATGTATATATCTTTTATTCTATCATATTTAGCATCTCGATGAGGTCAAGGCATATAACTGCACAACTAAGATGATGTTCATGACCGGTAGTTGAGGTTCATATGCATTGATTAACCTCAATTTCATTCCTCATTAAACTCTCAGGCTTCCCATAAGAATAGAATCCAGTTTTTTCAGAGAGAACTTCACAGGCTAGTCGTGGGTAATAATAAGAAGACACAATTGAGGCAATGAACCTTTTTTTCGAACTCGAAGAAATTGAGATACGACAGCGTTAACAAAAAAGGTATGGAGAGGACACTTGAGTATTGAGGCTAAACAAGTCTGAAATAATGGTAAATAAACTAAATTGACGTTTCTTAGTTAAGAAGCAAGCTCAACGTTCCTTAAGATGCTTAATGTATAGGGGTCAAATATTTAATGACAGTATGGTATTTCAGTACAAGTTGAAGTACAAACATAGCTTCAGAGCTTATCAAGAGGAAACATGCGACTTTGCTAATGCATAAAATGAGTGGAGTGGGTGAACGAATACGGACTTCTACCTCAGATTTCTCGATCTCTTTGTGCGAAACTCTTAACGAGTACAGCTGTTTCAGCTTAACAGTAAAGATAACAGTCAACAGTTTTTAACAGTTCAACAGCCTTTGTCTTCATTAAAAATCAATTTTTTAGTGCTGTTTATAAAATTTAAGCTAAAAATAAGAATGGATGTTGGACTTTCTGAGAAACGACGTTTTAAAAATAAGTCAAGTCTGAAAATATAGAATTCCTGAAATAAACAAAACGAATGCATTCTACTGCTACCACCCATTATAATAAGCCTCAGGGTTCTTTTGATAGCTGAAGAAAATTCACATGAAAGTCGAATGCTTTAGATTATTCTCCAAGGAATAATAAGCAACGTAAGGGTGTATCTTGAAAAGTATGTGGTTGCAAAATGAGCTTTGAATGAAAAAAGAAAGTGCAGCAATTCAATAATGACTAGTTGTCGTGAACTTTCCCTCTCTCACTCTAACAACCTCATAATTGTTCTGACACTTATAGGAGACCAGTGAAAACAGAAATAGTTTCTTAAGGTTCAATCAGTGAGGAATTTCTTACCACCTCTCTTATGGCTCAATTAGTGAGAACTTCATTGTTTCATGAAATCGATTTGCGAAAGATTCATAATCAAAGAGATTTTGCTCGATTTATTCTCAACTGCTTATTATCATAATGAATGAAATTTACTATATGAGGATGTTGACGTGTACCATAAGGTTTGTAGGTGCCACAGTATTCCTCTAAATGTTCATCTTCAATCAAGAACTTAAAGGAGGTCTTCTCACCACGGTAGATGGATTGATTGGAGATCAATCTAGAAGAATAAGAAGCACTAACATGAAGAAGAGATCGGTCAACGTAGTGATCATATTGATTACATTTGTAATCAATCATCTTACTATATCGATGAATGGCACGAACATCCCCTCGGGGAGTGGGTTAACGTTAAGACTTCTTCATTTGTGCGTTACATGTGACTATAAATATGGTAATAATCTACAGCCGATACTTGATATCAAGGGGATCCTCTCTTTCTCTCCTCCTCCTACTCAAGCGATTACCTCCACCTCGTAAGACTAGTAATATTTGTTGTGAATTTATTTGACATGTTCTTACTGTAATGAAAAATACTTGCACATACTGTAAAACAAATCAACATGGCTCAAAAGCTCAATATTATATCTACTATAAAATATTTATTGGAAAATTTCATTGCCCTTGGGAACATCTATAGAACGGCATTTTTTTTCTACTATAACAGATTGAAAACATCCGAACAGATGCGTGAGGAACAAAACCCTCGTGGTTTACCACAGAAAAGCTCTCAACTATGTTTTAAGTGTTGTGATCGGAAGAAAAAATGTGGAGTTCAGCTTGAAACAAGTAGGATTATGTTTGCTTTTCCGTATATGAATTATATTTTGTTAAATTGCCAAGCTGTACGAGAAATCCTCCGAGTTTTTCTCATGATAACTGACACTGAAAGAGAGGTAGATAAGGATCCAGTGCTGATACTCGGTGAAAAGACACCGACTTCTAAATTTTTTCGTTTCTCTGAATATATGACTTTAATTCAGCTTATATATACTCTTGAATAGTTCATTTGTGACGTTTATGAAAGTCAGAATATATAATTTTCCACAAAATAAAAAACGGTCGGCCTTCTTTCAAGTGGTAAACAAAGCTTTTTCTTTGATTTAAGCATACTGTAACCTCCGTCAGTTATATGCTGTTTGATTTTAGTAAGCAACTGGCTTGAGATTTGAATTATTGTTTTTTTTTCCTATTCATCCTGAAACGGCGCCATAACGATTATCCGAAGGAAAAAAATCCTACATACAACGACAATTAGACGAATTGGTTCGGATTGTTTTCTTTCCAAGAAAGCAAAAATCTGTAACCAGATATAATTTAGTTGACTCAATAGTTTCTTAGAGCACTGATAACGCAATTCATAATGTATTCTTCATTATATCCCTCATTATTCACTCATCACTCATTTGTTACATATACAACGAATCACTTCCATAACATATCAATAAATACACATATGGTAATAACGAAAAAAAAACATAAGATGAAATTCTTTATAAAAATTAAGGATATTAAAAAAGAGTGAAGAGTTAAATGAGAGGAATAGGTTTCGTCAAGTTGGGTTCTGATGAAAGTTAGATAATCTCTTAGTAACAACAGCGAAGATGAACGGATACTTTGGAAAAACATCTGGATTTTTATGATTATTGATCGTTCGGAATCCTTTGAATCAGTTAGTTTTGAGTCACAACATGGATGGATGAGGGATTAAATGATATTTGTTTAATAGATTGATAGTGACGTCAACGTTGATGATATCACATATGACTAATGACTAGTAATGTGAATACTGAATACACATCATTATGCTTTACAGGTATAAAGATATTAATATTATCTAAGAAGATAGATGTAGATAATGATGAACTGATAATCAGTCTCGTATATCACTAGAAGTAGTACTGATACGTTGTTGGACATATGCAGCACTCATTGAATATTCGTTACTCGAATGTTTTTCTATATCATTACAACAATCGTAAAGCTATAATGTGTAAATTGGTAACGCCGTCAGTTGTCGTTAGTTTTGTCCGTCTCGGCTAGCGATCTTATCACATGAGGTGATTGTGGAGTTCATTCTGAGGTGACGTATCGATAATTCTACGATGCTGTTTGTATTCTGTATTATATCGATTCCTTATTACTATGTAATAGCACAGATATTAGAAAAATCGCGTTCAGTTTGGGTTGAACAAGGTCTCGTACGTGGTAAAATCTATAATATCGACGGACGTCATATTCAAATATTTCGAGGTATTCCATATGCAGAACCACCTATAGGAAATTTAAGATTTTCTGTGAGTTTTAAGCTTTTGCCTAACTCGTCCTCATTTCCAACATATGTAAATTGAATAAGGTTTCATGTAATTGTTATTTATCGAAAGCAACAATTTTGCAATCGTGTCTTTAGTTGTTTTCTTTTTTTCGTTTCTCAAAAATTTCCATCAATTTCTAATGTTCTATGCTTCAATATGTTATTGATTTTCAATATTTGATCTATTTATATCCGTTCAAATTCGTGTTTGATTACTATTACTATTTAAATATTCACTCAACTTTTAACTATCGTTTCTACTATTTACTTTGAAATACATAATAAAATACGTAAATCCTTTATAAGTCTATTGAGGTTGTGCTTGGCACTCACGAATGCTTGTAGAGTTCTTTTATAGCTAGAAAATTCTCGCTCAAAAGAAAATTATTCAAGCTTTAAAGTAAAAGGTAGTGCAATGTTGCTGAAGCTCATATAAAATAATGCAAG
>KN716401.1:164526-174693 GCA_000816705.1 Dictyocaulus viviparus | reverse complement strand
ATATATATATATATATATATATATGAAATCCAATTTTCTATTCAAGGTGTTCGGGAATATCTTAGTAATTTCTTCGAATCTTAAAGAGAGATACCGGCTTTTCAGCTTCCACGCACTACACCCCATCCCTATCATACCGTAATCGCAGCGACGATATAGAGTGTGCTTCAAGGAGGGCATTAGACGTAGGAACGAGCAGTGTAAGGTGGGACTGCTGGGACAGTTGCTCATTCGGTTGCCTGCGGGCGCGCCTGCTGTCCAACTGTTACCACCAAAAACCTGTGCCTATTTCTTCGTATAGAAAAACTACACATTTTGGGAATATTACGATTATATCACTAACGATAACCATTATTTGCTAGTGAAAAACAACCGCTTTCAGGGCAGTGACTTTTCGTCGTTTTAATAATGTTATGATGAAAAAAGTAGCTGCCTTAAGTTAGCACTTCACTGCAGTACAATCTTAGTGTTGTTCTACAAAAAATGCTTTGTTTTAAGAAGCTACTTTTTGAATCCAGTATTTTTTAACACAATGAATTCACTACAACTATTCTCTTGTCTTATTTTTGCTATGATAGATAAAAATTTAAGTAGCCGATCGTGTAATTTGTTAGTGGAATTCGTGAATGACATCTAAGCCTTTGTCATCTCAATTAAATTCAAATTCAAATACTTTCTAACAGTAGTATATTGGAGACAGTTTCAGCAGCTAAGGATCGTATGAACGAACAGAACTGTCAATACGAACCTTTATATGGCAGTTATGCTTCGCAAGGCTCACGGGTGCTTTCGGCTACGAGTTCTACAGAAATTACCACACTGACACCTTTTGCAGCTCCTCAACCAACCACTGACTATGCAGTTGGCTACGATCTTTACAGGTGAATTCGCTGTTTTTTATTATTTTTTCTAAATACTGACTGCGTATTCATCCGTTGCTAAAGAAAACGATAGATCTGAAAACTGATCGTGTTATTGAAAGTGTTATCTATAGTGATTTCTGATTACCTATCAATACAATTCATTAGATAGCATGCAATGCCATGCACATTCACTATTCATTGTTTATGTTAATCCTAGCACTAGAAATCGAACTATGTCGACAGAAATGTTTGCTTCTTCAAATTTAAACATCACATAAGGCAAGTATGCTATTAAATTATTGAATAACTAAATACGTTTCAACAAGAAGCTATGGTTATGACAAAGATCAACACGAAATGGACTAAATGGACAACAACAAACTATTAATATACTTCACATAATATAATCATCTGTTCATTGTATCAATGGTTATTAGGAGCCATGAAACGAAGTCAAACACTGATTCTGCTCTTTAGGATTTTTGTGAGCAAGACACAAAAGTCTTATTATCAAGCTTTTCTAGAGAGCATATCGGTTTAAAGTGACAAACAAATCTACGCGTAAGTAGGATAGTGTTGTCTTCGTCGCTGTGGCCATGATGGAACAGCGTTAACTCGTCGGCAAAGCCATAAATGTACTTATGTTAAAACCGTGATTTTATATGAATAGGAATCAAAACCCATCGGATAGTAGAAGACCAGCTAGAGACGATGAACAGCAGTCCTAGAATAAAAGCACCTGATTGGGTCGCGTAAGCGCGGTACTCGAATCAGCAGTTGCTCTACATGTGCCATCGCAGCTGACTTAATGTCTAATGGCAGTATACTCAAGCGACAAATGACCAGCTAAATATTCAACCATAAGGTTTTCTGTCTGAGATATCCTTTGGCCTGAGCTCGGTTAGTATACATGGTGACGACGTTCGTAAGATGATTGTTAAAGACGGCACCTGACTGGCATCGTAGATATAAGCGTTATGGAAATGTCATCGAGGAAAAACTGTATTACGGATGTTGAATATGTTTCTTGGATTGTACTATTGAACAGTAATATTAAGAACATTAGAGTGGTTACTTAGTACAGTGAATGAATGCTTCAAAACGAGACGCAATGACATTTTCTAGTCAATAACTTTTTTCCCTATTATTTGACTGTACATTAGAGAAAGAGATTTTCTATTTGTTTTATTATTGATAATTTTTACATATTCTCAGAAACGTTTTAGCCATTCACTTTAATTGACTGCTCGGTATAAGAAAAAAATTCTACAGAGCCGAAAAAAAGTGAAGAAGTGGATGCGATCTTTGTGTGATAGATTTGAATGACTTATAAGAGAAAGCTGTAATATATTCGATAGTTTAATTGACGGATTTCTTCCAAAAGCTGAAGTGATGCTGGTAAAAGCTCCCATTGTTACTGGAATATCACGAACGTGAACAGCGTTACATAATCTATTAGAAAAATTTTGTTATATGAAGAACCTCATATAATGCTGATTTTTTCATTTCAGTACTCAGCATAACCTCTGTAGATTTCTAATCAGTGATTCATACACAAATGTTCCTAAGCGACTCGCTAGATGAGTTTAGTTAATGTATCTTCTAGTTTTCTTCACTGTATTGCTGTACATACTGTGCTTCTAGTGCTGCTAGCCATTGGCCAACTTTCAGTTGGAAAATGCTTATTGTTCTTATATACTTGAGACGGACTGATCGATCACTACTGCTGTTCATAAATCAAACAGCTGCTCCGCAAAAATTAGATAACATCGCTTAATTTATTGATTTTCCTCCAAGTCTTGTGATCTACCAATGTCTATGATTTGGACAATGTTTTTGGCTTCTTAGCAGAAGAATTAACATGAACCGCAAGGCAGAAAATATCACTTGATTTGCTTATTATAGTTGAAATAATATAAAATTTTACTTCAATACTGATTAATACTTATTGGGAGGTATATTAGGATTACATAGCTTTATAATTTATCCAGGCTAAAACATTCGTTCTTTCGTTTATAAACTGTCGTACACTCGTAATCGTATCGTAAAAGGTGACATCCATTAAACTCACTCCGCAGTTGACTATTCCTCTTCAGCTATGGATACACTTTTTGACATCAACAAAAAGTTAATAAATTTACTCAGTTATTTTCTAAGGTATAAATATACATCTCATATCAAGACAATGGAAGAAAAGTTAAATCGAAGAAGTGAGTGAGTAACATTGGGAACATAATGCAGCACACTCATCCTCATCTTTGGGATAATTTGAGTCCCATATCATTACTTACGTTCATTGATTTATCGACTTAAACCTATGATGTGGTCTCTTCTCCCAATTTGGATGACTTTGCATCATTGTTTTTACTCATGAATCAGTTTTTAATTTGTTTACTCGCTGTCTTATTTACATCTCCACTCATCGTTTAATTAGCTCTGCATCATCTCTGCTTCTTGTGTACTTTTAAAAACGAGTTGATGTTTTTTTTTGCGAGAGAAAGTTTTCGCGCTTACCATGACGACATGACTCCACCGTGACGAAATTTCAGTTTGTTCTGATCTCACGACTTCATTATTTGCTATATTTCTTTGTCATAAATAACATAAGTGATAAGGAAGGTTGAATGGGTTTCGACCTCTGTAAGCCTTACTATCGCTTGGATATAGTCAATGTTATGAAATCCTTTGAAAATTCTTGATTGCTTAAGATGCTTTATCAAGTGTTCTTGCAATAGAAAATAAGATGACGTTGATTGAAAGCCTGTAAAATACAACATAAAATGAAAATGGAGATAATTTCTAATGCCTCTTAAATTTTTTTGCTACTAGCAGCAAACATTGTGCGACGCCAATTACTAACTTGGTATTTTGAGCTTCTGGGAATATGTTGTAATATTAGTTGCCAATTGTGCAAAAAAGTTGCTGCCAATGAGTTGAAAGGAGTTAACAACCGTCATCCTCAATTCCAGGTCATGCTATAATTTTTATTGCAATCTAAGCAATGAAGAAAGTTAAGATTGTTTTGCTATGACTTTTAGTTTGTTATTTGAAGTGGAAAGGTGTTAGGAAGTTATTGAAAGACTCACTGCTATACCTCTGGTGACTCATTATCTAGCAAGTTAACCAACTTTTAATGAAGTCTCTGCTTGTAGTTTTGACTAGGTCATATCTATCTAATAGTGTACAATCTACTGCTTCAAGATCTTCTTTCTTTATCATATTCGTATTGGGAAGACTACCACTAGTTTCGAGGTCTGATTGTTGACTTCGGAAGAAATATTAATTTGAATAGCTTGTTTTCGTCGTATAAAATACTTCTAAAATAATCATCTTGTTGTTCTGTTACAAGTCCACATGTCCTCAACCTATTTCATATGAATTTCCTCAAAATCCATCAAAATCCGCTATCAGCCGCTGGCTTTTGGTCATTAAATATCAATTACACCTTGTAGTAGGCTTTTGTATCGGAACAGAACTTTTACTGAAAGCGATAAATAGTCTAAAAATTTTGATCAGTACGCATAACTACTTGCTACTACATTGTTTCATTAAAAAATAATGCAATAAATCTTAATTAGTACTCGAGCATCCTTTCTTTAAGAATCCCACGTTTTGCCTTAGGGGTCGAAGTGTGCTCAGTCATTACTTCCGTGTACTTGAAGACAAGGAGAGAAAAAATTAGATATCACCTATTTTATTTTGCATAAGATATCCTCCTTCGACTTGTGTCCTATTCATACTTTGATTGAAAATCTGGATAGGGATTGTTGACAAAAGCAAAATAATTTTGTCATCGATGTCAACGGGGTGAAAGTTTTTTTTTGTTTCTCGATGTTTATTCCTTGATATATTCTTATTTTGTTTAAAAACATCCGCATATTCTCATTCGTTTCTTATTGTGTAAACATCTTTATTTATAATATGCATAGATATCAACCTCAATATCTAATGGTAATCTTCAGGTGTTCCGTATTTTGTTTGGGTAAGAGATATCTATGTGAAAAGTTATACTTTATGACAATTAGAGCAGCTTGTCGTATATCTCACAGTTGCTTAATCCAGTTATCATTAAATATCGTTCAAAGAAAATTTAATAACCTTATTTGCTTGTTGGGCAATGAGTACAAAAGGTAACATGAAACCAGGTACAGCGCCTACTATCCTCCGTACACCGGTCAGACAACGTCTTCAGCTCCGTTCTATCCCGAACTTACGACATTTTCGGTACCACGTACCGGCGAGTTTGCAGCTACCAACGAGCAGAAGGATCCCAACACCAATATCAAAATTGAAAAAGATGGTTGGTTAATATTCATATAAATATAAGAAATTATCATCAGGATGTAAGATTATTAGGATTCGGTAGCACATTACGAATCGCAAATGTGTCATTTAGCAATTGTGGAACAAAGAAAAATTCTTCTTCAAATATGTGAAAATCAGATATTTTAGGTAGTTTCACCAGTTATTGACTACTTTTAGACCCATTGCTTCACGTCTCATCAGCACTGTCAACTGAAGATGTCACGATGGAGTCAACCGATCCTAACAATCCACCTAGAAGGAGCAAATGTGCGTCTGATAATAATCTTTAAAAGATGCATTGAAAAAAGTTTTTTTTTGGATGCCACAGGTCTATGCTTTTTCTAACCATGCAGACTATCCTAGTTAGTTCTAAAACCATAGAATCATCAAGCAATGGCCAGCCACAAGATGGCATCGCTGCCATTGAATTTTAATTTTTGAAGAATGAAATCGTAACTAGCAAGACTTCTTTTTATTTATTTATCAGGCAAGCCTAGGCCAAGAAGCTATCGTAAACCTAAAAAAAGGTTAGCGTAAAAAGAAAAAAAAGTTTCAAAGGATGTGCTATTTAGATAGCATTCTTGTGATTTTTCCAATTTTCACAACTTACTAGAAGGTACCCCCTTCTCCCCTTCCTCTTATGCCCCATATGGCAGTTTAGCAGTTGGTGAACTTCCAATAAGAAAATAATAAAAAATAAAAAGTATATAAATGAAAAATATTAAAACACAAAGAAATTAATAATGAACATTGTTTGATGTCAAGGTGTACTCTGTCATTATAATAATTATGGCTGATGTTTGAAGCCTCACTATTTTCCGCCGTATTCGGCGTGTATAAGCAAAAATCAAAATGATAACTCCTTTATGTGAATATTATAACCAGGATTAGGTGACACTTTCACATTTACACCTCATGAGTGATCGAATGTTTCAGAGAAGATACGTTTAGTTTTTCGGTATGATGCTCAAATCAAGCAACATACCACTTGTATTCCAAAAAAAGATCCCTTAATATGTAAAGTTCCTTTTAAACTAAATTCTTACCTTTAGAGAATGAAAATAATGATAATTCCTTTTTCTAGTGGATCGTAGAAAGGCGGCAACAATGAGAGAGCGAAGGCGCCTACGTAAGGTGAACGAGGCTTTTGAAATCGTTAAGCAGCGGACATGCCCAAATCCGAATCAACGTCTGCCAAAGGTACAAATACGATCAGTTAGCAAAGCTTCATCAATTTTTCTGGTGATTTGTAGCCAGAATATCAAATGAATGCTGCGATTTAAAACTATCTATTTCATACTGAAATACTTAATAACATTCAAAAGTTCTTCCGAAGAACAACGTCATTTACCTCAAACGTTTTCCTTTTAAGCTTCTATACTATTGCTGATTGAATATTCTTCACATATTATATCGTGGAAGTGTCAATACATTTCCTTAAATGGATTTGTGTAAATAAGAGTATTTTTGAGTAATTTTATGTAATTTCTCATAAATTAATCCAGGTTGAAATACTTCGCTCTGCTATTGACTACATCACAAAGCTGGAAACAATGTTGCATGCTGAGGGCAAAATGACGAAGATCATGGCACAAAATCAAATGGCTATCCACGGGCACACAAGCAGCGAATATCTGGTAGAACATCCTTGTTTTTTTGTCCAAAATAATGTATTCATATTGGAAATATAATAATCTGCATTTTTCAAGAGATACAGCCATGACTGTCCATAGTTCCACACTGTAAAATTGCCGTATTTTAGATATTTATACTTTTTTTTCGAATAGTATTTGAATGTTGATGAAATCTGCTAATTTTTGGTGCAGGTCGAAGCAATCTTTCTTTTCTCCGCTCCTCGTAACCGTTCGCAGTTCTGGATTTCTTTGTAATAAACAGGACGCTGGCGAGAGTAGTTTTTATAATTTTGAGAGTAGGTCGAAAGCTGCATATACAGCTTCTTTATCTTAGCTGCGATCATGTTCATCAATCTTGTAGTGCTTCCATGGGATGAAACTTGTCTCGTCTAAGTTTCATTCTAAAACCCTTTTTGTCCTTCATCATCTCTTTTAGTAACATGTCCAGCTTGTGTTTGATTTGTTTTTGACATATGTTAATGTTAATTTTCAGTCAAGATACACTTTGAAGGCTTACATTGCAATTAATTGCGCTCGTAGGTTATTTTGAGGAGATAAAAACATGAGCCTCAAAAGCACCAGTATGAGCCTCAAGCCTCATCGATTTCAATTTGCTTACTATATAACCATGAGTTCTTTTGATGAACTGGGATTTCCTCTTTTCTCTTTGCATTCTTGCCCATTTTCCACCTCGTCGATTTCGCTCACCATCCTTTGTGCTTCTTTCATACTCTTTGCACATTCGACGATATTATATGCGTATCGAAATATTGTTAGCAATTCTTCATTGATGCACCTGCCTATGTATCCAAATCTAACTATCCAAACGATTTTATTATCCACTTCTTGAAAACAGTGAGCACCTATGACGAAATCGTATCGCCTTATCGAATTTCTTTTCCATCAGGAATAGCGAAGGCTGGATCTCAAATTTCTTTGTTTGTAATTCGGGAATGAAAATAGTTAGTTATTTTTGGATATAGCTTGGGCTGCAATTGAAAAATGGGACGATACTATAAGCCTAAGCCTAAGCCACAACTCTTGTTCAAGCTGATCATGCGCGACGCTCTCCTCCAGTCTTCTACCATTTTATTCTAAAAACAAGTTTTTACATGACATATGATAAACACCCAATTTGTGTTTGTACCTCCCTGGAGGTCTGTGGTAATATTCTCTGGTGGTATATCTGTGTCACTTTTCATTTTTCGCTTGCAACCCAAAATTCATAGCAGAATTTCCGAGTGGTTTTCTTTCAATAGGTGTTTCAGGATCTGAAAATCTAAATGTGAAGTGGAAGAGGTTGTAGCGAAATTTTTCAGCTATTAATTCCATATCATGACAAGAAAGTCTCTGCCATATCACCACATTAAACGCGAATGAGTCTGCGCATACCATCGAGAGTAATCAACAACAAAGCTCAATTTTGATGATTTGACCTATTCTCTTCGTATAACGGATAGTTCTTCATTGAATTCTTTTATGTGCTCTTGTTCTTGCTCTTTGTTTCTTGGGCTAGTACGTGAAGTTTAATACGTCATGAAGCCCTAAGAACAGTTCATAGAACGGTGGCTGGGGTGCAAGGATGTTGTTGTAGTGTTGTATTCACACGAATGAGAAACTGGATAGATGATGTGTTGCGCGGAGGTCCATTTGAAGCCGGCAGAATTCATTGTGCGAGATACTGACGCTGATTGTTTAATGGTATAGCTTTGTCTTGGAATGCATTGCTCAGAAAGCTGTTCTTTGACTTTTTCATAATTTTCATCATAGGCTTTTGTAGTCTTTTATCGATGAAAAAGAAAATGCCACCTTATGACTGAGTTGTGGCAGTAGTAATTTATGATAAGTTCATTCTTAACTGAGTTTGAAAAAATGAAGATGTATTAACAACGCCTGGCTATGATGAAGCCGTTAGCCACTAGCCGGTCACCGTTACTTCAATGAAATGCGAAAAAAAATGCTTAATTTTTCTAATGAATTATTTCTATCTATGGATTTTGTAGACATAAATTTGATGCTCAGTGAGGATGAATCCTTTATTTTTCGGCAAGTTTGGAAGGAAAAAAAAATGAATGGGCAAACGTGGAAATTATTTGAATTGCTGGTTTTCAGCCATCTGCATCCGCTCAATTTCCAGCGTCGTTTGACAACTTTGATGACGATGAAGTATCTGATTCCGATGACATCGACAGTCCACAACCTACTGGTGAGGAAGCCAAGTTAGTATAAAATTTTTCCTTCAGTTAACTAATAGCATGCATGTGTGAATTTCTTCGGATGTCTCGTTCAGCGATCGTGCTGAAGCAGGCAGTCGTTGCTCTATGGCGAATCGTAAAACATCATTTCAAACTTTAATTGGTGACAGTGATGATTGCTTATTATGATAAAGAATAAGCAAAGCTATAGCGCTGATCATAAAGAGAGATATTGCTTTATAGAAAGAAGTCTACTATCATACATCAGGATACTTTTTACTATAAAATGCATGGTCCTAATTTGCATACATAAACTGACATCATCCCCTTGTTGTTATTCAAAGTATTGCAGAGAAGGATTGATGAAATTACCGGCTATATCAAAATGTGTTTGACTGTGCAATCTTCCTCTGGTAATTTATTTCCGGAAGCAGAAATCAAGCTTTTTTTCACGAGATAGAAAGCGGCAATCTGATTAGTGAAGAAAAAAATAGCAAAAATAAAATAAATGAAAGAATATAAAAAGAGAAAAAATAATACACTGAAAAATACGACAATAAAAGATGTTACAAATGAGAGGCAATTTATACACTGCCTTGGTAATTTAAACTTACATAGGGACGCTTAAGACTTTTATTGAAGGCTCATAAATTGAGGTTTCATGCTTAGTGAGATTTTTTTGAATGACATAGAGACATAAGTTTTGGTGTTGACGTTCATAATTTCTTTGAGAGTGATTTGTATGACTTTAATTTCTCTATTAAAGCAGACAGCCGGAAGCGAACTACGTTGGATCGTCTGTCTCGTATAGTAGCAAACATTACGGGAGAGGAAGAGGGCGTGGTCGTGCCAGCAGAGCAACAACGCGTAAATGAACTTGCAGATAATGGAGAAGCAGAGAAAAAAATTGTCGTGCTACTGTAACAATTCTTCACAGGCTGCTGATTACTGTAACAACTATTGTGTAACATTTTCATACGGTCTTTATTAGCTTTCAAAGTGCTCTATAATGTGATTTATTAGTGCCTTACATTTTTTATTATGCCATATTTTTGTCGAGTTTACATGTTACTTTCTAACTAATTCTAGTGTATATATATATCTGATTGAAATTGTCTTATTCTCTGACAGTATATATATATATATATATATATATATATATATATATAT
>KN716401.1:142740-155936 GCA_000816705.1 Dictyocaulus viviparus | reverse complement strand
AACAAACACAGGTGACTTTCATAACGCCTAAGATTGAGGAATACGTTAAGGTAGGAAGAAAATGGTGTCTAGAAAGCAAGCACTATGATTTGTATTCTTTGTTTCCTTCACTACATCTTTGATCTTCTTATATGATCTCCAGGCCGCTCGTTTTCTTCAGCTAAGTTCTGGTGCTGCGTCGTCCATCAAATTGATCTTACGAACTAGACACATATAGCTTGAACATCCTTAGATGTTTATTCTGCTGAGCATAAATGATGTATCAGAAACACATCCGTTTTCCATGAATATTGTCTACTTCGAATTTGACTAGAGGCAAATTTCTCCACAAGTATTGTTGAAATGAGCTACTTTTTGATGTTTGTTCGATTTTAGACGCAACGAACACAATATTATCGACGATGTGAAAACCATAAAACTGCCGATCACTCATTACTACTCCCACATCGTCCAATTTTAATTTTACATGACTTCCTTTGAATTGGTTGTGAATCGATTAAAGAAACTTGCCAAATCCCTTTCCTTACATCAATGACAATATCATTAGATAATAAGGTAATTTTAGTAGTGAAATTCTTGTATAGCCGACGAGAAATTATAATGTATGGTATGGAAAGCGATCACCACTTCAGCGATGCTTTTATCTCGACGGAATGGAAAGCTTTTTTGGGATCGACGTAAGCAGGACAGCGTGCTCTCTTATACTGTCACGGTACCACTAAAGTTGTGTTAACATGGTTCACAATAAACTATTTCTGAAACCTTGCTTGAGCAAAGGGTTGTGCTTCCTTTAATGTTTTGCAACTCTTGTCAATTATCATATAAGTAGTATACATATAGCAGAAAATAGGCAAATAAGACGATAACTGGCAATGTAGTGCACGCCCACCTTTTGTGCAACAACAAGGTCCCAAATTTCTCAATTTACTTAGAACTTTCACTCTGACAGATAGCTTCTAAAGAGTTGAATAAGCCAATGTTTTAGCGTAACACTGTCTAGCTCGGGTGCTGCACGATTCCTTGCCATTGAGTAACTCATAAAGGGAGTTTGGTGAAGGGACGGTTTAGAAACAACATAACCTTTTTTACACGAAAATAGCTATCAAAAGATGCAAAATCAACATTGGCTTTTTAGTAGTGGTAAGTGCTGAGTTCTGGCACCGGAGAGCAGTCGCCTTTATCTACTGATTTGTGAAGCATAGACAGGCGCTGGGAATACTCTGACCGGTCTCAGCTACTTGTTTCATCACTTCTAAGTTTCTCTCCTGAAAGTTTCTTTTATACTCTCTGCAGCGTTTCTTAGTTAATGGTGATTTTAGAATTTTGTTTGTTAAAGAAAAAAACTGGTAAAAATTTGGCAAGGAAATAGCAATGGTCCTCTTCCGTACAAAATTCTAACACAGCAGTGATATTCGTTAAGTAGAACTTAACCTCTACGTAATCTAATCGGCTATGGAATTTTTCCGTCAGGAGGTTCTCACGTCTAGTGTAGAGAAGAGAGGTTTAATGATTAACTATAAATCATTTTCTACGTCATGATGAACTCTGATAGCCGTTCTCGCTGTTCGTTCAATTCGAGTTCGTCGTTCCCAAAGTGACCTTATTCAAACGCTCTTGAACGACCAATCTTTGCGTTAAAATCACCAACAGTGCATAAGGTACAATTTTTTTTTTTGTAGAACTTTTCCAAGTATATAAAAAAATACCTCGATTTCATCTTCATTGTAATCTGACACAGAATCGTGAGCAATAAAGATTATTAAAACTGGTATTAAGCCAAGTCTTTCCGCACTTAGCTGTCCGACCCAGATGGTTACTTATTCGAGAGAATTGGTGTTAATGGCTAAGTTGAAATTACCTAATGCAAAGCTGAGGGAATACGAATTGTCAATTTCAACAGCACTGACACCTAAGTTATCGCATGTTTCAAAAAATAAGTATTCCTCATTGTCATAAACAATGTCCAATAGCTGGTATCTAATTGTTAGAGGGCTCAGTGGCGCAGTGGTATAGGTGTCACGGTGACACTCCGGTTCGAATCAGTTTGCGACCATCCCTAAGCCATCTTAGCACGCCATCCCTCCGGGGTAGGTAAATTGGTACCAGAAGAATTTGGATCACGTAACTAGCATTGACTTGATGAAGAGTGGTCAACTTAACTTACCGTATAGACCACCCGACCACCTCGACTATATTACGTTGGATACGAAAGCGTAGGCGTATCCTTCCACAACGAATCAATTAATGCCAAAGCTTAACTAGCTATCTTATTTTCATGTTTTGACCATACCAGTAATATCGTACCTAGTTTTTACGATGCATCACAAGGTCTTTCAGGCCCTCTGTCAACTATGCTCCACTTGTCGTCTCAATCATTGAGAATATTGGATAATGATCTCATTCTGTTATATGAAATTACATGAAATCGACAATGTCAAATTTTTAAACAATCCTTATCTTAAATTTCTGACTCCTCATTATAGTGAAACAACTTTATGTGATATTATTCAAAGTTCAATAATAATAATGCGATAAAGAACATTTGAGAGGCACAGCTCCATGATATATGTAATTGACTTGATATGCGATGACTTGATATTGACTAAAATTGACTTATATATGACTTGATATACATAATATGGGTTTGCGGCAACTCCATGGCTACCATGCGCTCTACCCTTCCAAGATCAGTACATTGATATCGGAAAAATCCGAAATGAAAGCAGCATTAGTTTCGTAAAGAGTGGCAACTGAAGTCATTGCATGAAACAGGCTCGCATTTAATCACTTTCACGATATCAACTTGAACACAAATAGGCACACCACGGAGCATGAAGTGAGCAGCAGCAATGCTAATCTTATCGTTTATCACTCATATAAGAGAAGGATGTGATAACAAAGACAGATAGTCAATGATTTCAAAAAGCATAGATTTTAATAGTAGTCAGCGATATTAGTAGTAAAAATAAAGGCTTCAAATTAGAGTCACAGCTATCAAGTGTAGAAGAATTGAAGAAATTGCGATGCTAATATGTTTTGTTAGCATTATGTGAGCAGTTTCAGATGCGAAATTCGTCAGGTGATAAGCATTTGTCTGATCATTGACACTCACCAATACGTTGCTTGCAGTTGTGTTGCGGCGCTCGATGTAGATTGGTAATTTACAGTTACTTCATCTGTGTTAGGAGGATTTGCCGGTACGCCTGACACAATTAGGGACAACCATGCATGAGCTTCTGCCATTGAAAAGTTACCTTAAGGAGGACACGAAAACATATTCCGTATGAAAAACTTCCGGATGAGTTTTTTTTCCTAATATGAACATTTTGATTTAGATCATTAACGAAATAGATAGTGACGCGATCATCGAAAATGACATTCGATTTATTGACAATCAAAATCATTAAGTAATGGCGCAGTATCTTATCACTGCACGAATGCCTAATATTTCGCGTCCTCCTATGAAAATTGAACCTCCACAACTAGCTAATTGTAATTTAGCTCACGAGATAATTGCAGATTGCAGCTTAAATAAAATTTCAAAAAAGTACAATAAATCAAAGAAAATAAGTTTACCACTGAGCGATAATGTGTTAAGTGGACGTGAATTATCAAAGGTGTGCACCCTTGTATGCGAAGACAGCGGTTTTACATCGTATGAACGAATCTAGAAGGATTTAAATAGAAATTTATTTGGAAAACGAAAAAGTGCCAACTTAATACTAAAACATTAAAAGTGCTTTCATAGCTGACGATAAGTTAAAATAACTTTATAATATGGTTATCTTTGGTGTAATACAGCAGAAAGTTTCACATCGGCTTGCGATAACCCAAAGAGTCACTGCTGCTCTTCCAGTTGAACCTCGATATTGGATGTCAAATAAGGCTTAGTTAAATATTGCCTGCGTTTGCAACATACCCAATCAATCACCAGACTGCACATATGGAGGAATTTCTGCGAATATTACCAAATCTTCTGATATTCCCTTCAAAACGTCTCTTAACAACTATTCTTATTTCGTCGGATATAAAGAGATAGACATAAAACGTAAAATGAACGGGATTTGTTTGCGCTAGAGTTTTCGCCCACAGACTTATTGTTCTTGTTCTGTGAGTGTTAACCATATAAAACCCATTGGAAGCTGTCTCTTGTGCCAAGTTCCATGAGTAGCTTCGTTCTGCTTTCCACTACATAGATTGTTCATGGTTTGAAACACATTTCTTGTGAGCGCTTCCTTCGTGTGTTCACGCCAGGCAGATTTCAGAATTGGTAAGCACCTATTCCTATTCTTCCGTTTTTCCCTGGTGAACTTCATGTGCATTGACTACTCATAAGAAAATTCAGAGCCTTTATCTTTTTTCCTTGAGTGAAGCAGATAACAAAACAATCATCGATATATCTACAGCAGAACAATGGGCAAAAATAGAAGATGGTGCATCAATTTTAGACATTTAAGCAATGGCTAAACATAGCGCTAATCTTTGTTCAATTGCAATTTTATCAGGTATACAAGCATTGTATTCTGCTCGTCGATTCGGCTAAAAGTCTGCAATCAAACGACAAGCAAGTGAGAGGCAGTTAGGGGTTGCTTCCAACAAATAAATTCCAGTCCACACATTGGGATAGACTGGAAAGCTCCTCAGGAGTGAAACAAATTTTTCAGTCTACGCGGAATTGCTCTGCAGAGTAGCCGTGTAAACAATCGCAAAACATAGCAAAATAAATGGATTTCATTACTCTGACACCGAAAGAGCCCCCGGTACGGCAGCGCTGAGTAGGAGGAGTACGGAGAGGCAACTAAAATGTCAGAGACAAACTAAGCTGCTTGAAGGTGAAGGACTAAGATAGCTATCTGTACATACAACGCACGAAAGCTTGTATCAGAATTTTCCATAGAAAACCTCCTGATGCATGCATAAAAAATTAGCTGCGACGTCGTCGGACAGGCCCAACAAGAATACACCAGCCACTAAGCGTTGTTTACGATACTTCAGAAGAGCTGTTCTTTGGAACGTGTCATAACAGAGGTGTCAGTGGTAGTAGGTGTACTCGTTATTTCAAACTTGGTCATTAATTTCGATTCGTTTGAACAATTAACGACTCGAATCGGACGGTTAAAATTGAAAAGACGTGGTCCAACGCCGGCTTTGACCATCTTTATCGTCTACGCTCCTACTTCGGACTACGACGAAGATGAAATCGAAGCATTCTATATGGACTTGGAGAGTTCTACAAAGAAGACCGCACATTCTACGAAGTCATTATTGGTAACTTTAATGCTAAAATTGGCTGTAGAAGAACACCTGATGAACATCACATTGGGATCCACGGAGTTGAATGAAATAAACAGGGAGAGCGGCTACCAGAGTTTATCATGACGAACAAGATGACCCATGGTAATTCTCAAATTCAAAAACCCCCATCCCTACGACGGACGTTAGAGTCTCCTAATGGAAAGTACAATAACAAAACAGACCACGTCATAGTATATAGAAGAACATGCCTAATGGACGTCGCAGTTGTCCCAAAGTTCTATACGTGATCCGACCATCGCTTCCTTTAAGCCAAATTTTTATTCACACATAAAATTGGGATATGTACAACTTTTTGGCTATCTTTCGGAAAGATATCGTCATTGACAGCATCGACAAAAGATATGATCGGCTAATAAAGCACCTCCACGATAGCGCGAAAAACGCCGAGAGTTTAATTACTACTAAAAGACGTTTGTCTTTAAGAACTCTTCAGTTGATAAGCTAACGTGGAGCAGCTAAGGCCGAAGGTAATCACTGGCTAGCGTCCGAATTTGCGAAACGCTGCAGAGGAGCTATAGAAGAAGATCTTGAGTAGATAAGAGCAGATATGATGAATGACGCAGCTGAGGATGGCGAAAGCATTTGCTATGCCCGCCGATGCTTCACAAATCACAAGACCGAGATGACTGCTTTCCGACGCTAGGACGGAACACTTACCTCCTCCAGAAAGGCGATGGAGAAAATCATCTACGATCACTACTCTCTTCGGTAATCACGTTCGTCTACCTCCATGTAATGAGAGGAAAGACCATTATGTTGTTCCGAAAGATCATCTTTCCGAGATCCAACATGCGATTTCGTCGGTAAGAAATCATACAGATTCCGGGACCGATAGGATTAGATCAGAACATCTGAAGAATCTACTGCAAGTTCTCGTTAAAACACTGGCTTCACTCTTCACACGTTAACTATCAGAAAGCAAAGTTCTGAGTCAATGGAAAACCAACAGCGCCTTGCTGATGCACAAAAACAGAGGTCTTTTCGACATTGGTAATTATCGTCCAATCTGCGTGTTGTCGGTCGTCTATAAACTTTTTCCACGAATCATCACAAACATGATTAGCAGAAGACTAGACGAAAAACAACCACGTGAGCAAGCAGGGCTCCGAAAAGAGTCCAGCAAGATGGACCATACTCATACAATCACAAGACTCATAGAAGTATCATAAAATAGTACGAAACCACTATGTTTCTCACCTTTATCATTCTTAAAAAAGCTTTCAATTTTGTAGAGACACAAGCGGTCATGGAAGCGTTGATTAATCAAGCACTTCCGACTCCGTATATCAAGATTCTTTGTGAGTTTTCGTGAAGTCATCACCATCATCAACGGTAGAAGAGGGGTTCTAAATTCGATACTATTTCGCCCAGGCTCTTCACAGCCAATCTTAATAACATCATGCAAAAATCGGAATGGGACGATAGGGGTAAGCTTCGGCAACTCTACCATCATCGATTCGCCGACGTTATCATATTTATTACATAAAACACCGAATAAGCGAAACAAATGTTAGCAGAATTCGACTATGCCTGTAGAGACATTGGCCTCAAGTTAAATCTAGAAAAGATAATGATTATGAAGAAGGGATACGTTGCTGATGCCCCATTTACGCTTATCGGAAAGAATATTTCCGAGCGCTCAAGCTATGTGTACAGAGGTCGTGAGATTGATATGATGAACGATAAAGCACCAGAGCTTAGCAGAATGAAACGAGCCGGTTGGTAAACATATAAGAACATCAAAGACATAGTGAATTTAACAAGGAAAAGAAGGCTTTGAGCTAACCTTTTTGATATAACGGTTCTTTTCCCTTAATATATGCCTGGAAAAATTGAACATTACAGAAGCAGGATGAGCGATCTTTGAGCGCACAACACTCCATCGAAAGGACGATGCTCGGCGTCTCCCACATAACCCAAGTGGAAGAGGGAGAACAAAGTTTCAACCTAAGTCAACAATCTAAGATCAGAAACGCAGACGTACACACAAAGCTTTCAAAGATTATAGGACCGGATACGTGATGTGCATCAATGATGACCGGTGGACACGAGCTGTAAGTGATTGGATCCCACTGGACAACAAACGCGTTGGAGGAAGACCACCAGCTCGATGGTCTGACCTCTTCACCTAAGCCCTAAAAAGCGATTATGATGCTCAACGGATTCTCGGAGCAAGAATAATCTATTGGACTACCCTTCTGCGCCATAGGGACAAATGGAAATTCCACTGGTGCTTCCTGGACTTAGTCGATTATCAACGGGAATCCAGAAGATTTTCCGGACCATCTAAGAATTGAATACTGTGGACATTCTTTAGCTTGCGTTATGAGTTGCCAAAACACTACATATTTACTTCTCCTTGATGTTCTGTGATAAGCTCGTATACGGCTTGCATTGCAGAATTATTCGACACGTTCGTGGTGACATTCCAATGAGTTGTATACTTCCGTCATCTGTTTGACAATCAATCTTTTGTTTACCTCTGATGTGACGTTTATGGATGTCTGACAAATATACCTTGTTGGTTTGCAAATTCCATCTTATGTCCATAAATTTGGCAAAGTGTTAGACGCTCAAACTGTTGAACTGACTCTTCCCATTAATTGTTTGTCATGCTATAGAAACACTGGCTCAAGTGTCTTTCTCTAGTTGGCGTGTTATCTGTTGAAGTAAGCATAAGAGCGAATATCTATAGATGCGGCTTTGAATCAAGCTTGAGACTCCAAGTTCTGTCAATTACTCAACTTTTGTATCCTTTTACATGCCATAAGGAATAGAGACTGGTTAGTAGAATGAACGAGAAGAAGCATATCATTAGTAAGGTGATGTTCTCGTAGGTATTGACCGTTTTATAAAGTTTGAACCTTATAAATTCTTTTTTTTCACTCATGATTCTAGTGGGATTTCCACAGAACTGAACGTTATTTTTTGTATGTTAGCAAAATTTACGTTTGATAGGCTTCCAAATTTTCGCTCAAACTGTCTCCTAAAAAGTAGTTGATTTTCAAACATAATGTAAAATTTCACCTGGACCGTTTTCGGGTGAGATTTGGGACAAATATAAATCACTAGAGGACCATGAATGCCTTCATCAACTTTCACACGTAGCTCAATACGATTCACATTGGCCTGACATCGATAGGATGCGAGCAAAGCCCAAGGATTCTATAAGAGCAAAATATTCTGTTGCTTTATTAAGAATACCACCACAAAATTAATTAAAAATAAGCAAATGTTCGATGTTAATGGGCGTTTTATTCCAGGCTTTGATATTTGCGCTTATCAATCATGAAAGTATTATCTTAGCAAAATAAATTTCTTGTTGGGTTCTTTGTGTGGAACGTCTATTGCATTGGTATAGGACTTTTGCCATTCCGCTGCTTAAAGACGACTATGACCCTGTGACACTACATTGTCGATAAAATCTGAATATTTAGAATTTCGAACATGGTGAGAAACGGACGTACTACTGAGCTCTATATAGCCTAAAATTGAAGACAAAAAGCTCATTAGATCCAACTCGGAAAGCTGTTTATCCAATACTGCTAACAAAATCTTACTCCATTTAAATAGCTTTCTTTCGGAAATTTTTGAAATCACATTAGATTAATATCGTTGCTCACGTATTCGCTTTGTGCTTGCTGACAAACTACGGACGCATTTCGCTCCACCTCAATGAGACGAGCTGGTATTTTACTCTGAAAATTCTTGTCCAATCGTAGGTTACCGTATTCAATGTGGAAATCACCAATTGAATTAAACACAGCTCTTTATTACAAAACTATTTGACTGGATTATGTTCAACAATCTGAATGTTACGGTGGATATTTTCATAATTGCTAATAGATAAATTCTATCACCTGCACGATTATGAAATCGATTTGTATGGCAAGCTCTATAGTGAGTGCGTATGCATTGTATTGTGGGGAAAACTCAAACGAATCGTGAATCTGAATGTTAAACAAATACAATCGTAACGAACAAAATGGTCAATAGTAATCGATTCATGCGAATGTGCTCTATACATTGGCTCAAGTCAACTACTATCCAGGAAATCCGCGCTACTTATGCTTCTAGCGGCAGCAGAACTTACGCATAGTGGTTTGAGTGCTGCGAATAACTATACCACCTATCGCTGCGCCACGAGCTTCCTATTGTTTTTATGCAGTTAAGTTACCAAAGAAAAAACCAATTAAGTTATAGCGACATGATATGACACTGATATGACAAGTTTTCGAATAAGTCAATAAGTCAAAAACGTTGCAGCCTCAGGCAGAACTCGAATATGTATAACACATTTTCGAGTTTCCTGCACCAACTAGTCTAAAATTGTCTATATTGCTTTTTACAATCTGTTTCAATAGGAAAAATTTGGTTTTACTATTCAATAGTGCGTCTTACCTCAAACATTGGGATATAAGCCGCCTGATTACCGCCTTTCTTGGTCAGCTCACCATAACGAACTCGCTCTTCGTTCAATTTTGTTTCTAGCTCTTTTATGTCAGTTCTATAACAAGTTTTATCACAATTGGTTGTTATTGTATAATAAGGGAAGGAATGGCTTTTCAGAAACACGACTTGCTCAGATGATGTGCAGTGGCAGTTGAGGAAAAAATTATCTATGCAAAGTAAAGAAACACAAAAAAATGGATGGAATTCGAGATAAAATGGACTGAGTAACAGCAAAATGGTGCGGGAGAGGAGGAAGACTCGAATCTGTTCACACAAACTCCAACCAGCGTCCCCTTTTAGCACTGAACTGTACGGCGCAGTGTTATATTATACTTGGATATATGATTGGAAATATATGTGAGAATTACCAAGACGGTATGATGCAAACTAAGAGCTGACTCACCGTAGTTGCTGAACTTTCACATGAACATCAGCTGTTTTTGCACTCGTTGGTGCTACACTGTATTTGGAAGGTGCCAAAGAGAACAGCCACCCTAAATGTAGAACTAACTTGTTGCTTTAGTTAGAGCGTATGTTTTCCATGCGGGAATTTGGTTTTAAGTAGCAAAATCTAGACTTTTCAATAGAAAGTTTCAAAAATTTTTCATCATCGCTATCACACCCACAAATAATAAAGAAAAAATTGGCTTCCTAGTATCAGAGTAGATTTTACCATATCTTTCGCGAGCGTAGTTCAATGCAATCTTTTCGCTCTAGGAATTAGTTAAGCATCATAATCGCTTTCTGAGGTCGTAGTTTAATGGTCAAATCGCCTAGCTGGTGGTTTACTTGCAGTGCATTTGATGTCCGGCAGCATTCTATCATTTACAATTCGTGTCCACCGGTTATCATTCATACGTACGACGTGTCTGGTTCACCTAATCTTCGGAAGTTTGGTGTGTACGACTGCGTCTTTTATTTTTAATCGATAATTTAGGTCGGAACTTCGGATTTCCCATATTTCACTGTGTGATAAGAAAAACAGCTACTATTGCTCTATCGGTAAAACTTTGTATTGTGCTCAATGCTCGTTCATCCTGCTTACGTAATATACAAGCTTCTGGGGCATGCTTTGTTACAGAAACAATCGTCGCATCAAAAGTGTGGTTGGAGCATTGCGTTCTCTGTTCTCTTCATTACGTATACAATACTCTTATATGTTCTCCACTCCGCTCGTTTTCTTCTGCTGGACTGCTATGTAATTCATCATATTGTCTTATCGACTTAGATACATGTGGCTTAAGCAATATTTCGTTGAGTGTAAATAGGGCGTCCAAAAGTAGCCGTTTTTTATAAGCATCCTCTTACTATGTTTTAACTTACAACCTATTTTTCTACAACCACTTTTTAAGTTGACTAACATTTGTTTCGCTTGCTCAATGTTTGGTTTAATAATACAATATCATCGGCGAAGCAAAATGATGAAATTGCCGACCGTTAATTTTCGCTCTCAGTTCGTCCCATTCTAATTTTCGCATGATGCTCTCAAGAGTGAGTGTGATTGACTTTGGCGAAATTGTAACGCTTTATCGAGCTCCTTTTTCAATGTTCGTGATGACACCTTAGAAAAACGCTGTAATTTCGGTAGTACAATTCTTGCATGACTCACGAAATATCTTGATAAATGGAGTCGCAAGCGCGTGACTAGTCAATGCTTCCACAACTGCTTTTGTCTCTCTTTTTGAGATCGCTCATTTGAAATTGATAAAGCTGAGAGAGAATAGCTAGAGAATACTATCGTGATAATTTTGTAAGCAATTATGTTGAGCTATAAGATAACTCATGTGAAAAGCTTACAGATGGCCGATATAGTCAGATTGAGCGATTGCTAATGTTGTGGAAGTCCCCTTTTTTGCGCAGCAGAACTGCTCTGTTAGTTTTTCATTGACTTGGTGCTCCATAATCTAAAATATGGTGAGTGAGTAGTCAAGCTAGAATGGCATGCTGAATTTTGGAAGGAAAAACTTCCGGAACAAATCGTCTTTTCTCTTTAAGCATGGAAGTAGACGGATGTGAAGCTCGTGAAGATGACTTTCTCCATCGTCATGACGTCGAAGACCCGTTATCTTCGCCTTGTAATTTGTGAAACACTGGTGGACGTAGTGAATGCTTTTGTCGGCCTCAAATGATTCATTCCTCACTTCTATTCTTCTCTGTTTAAAATCATCTTTGATCGTTTCTCTGCAGCGTTTCGCAAGTTCGGACGTTAGTTGGTGATTGCTAGCTGCTCCACGTTGGCGTATCAACATATGAGTTCTTCAAGAGAAACGTCTTTTAGTAGTTATTGAACTTTCAGCGTTTTTTGCGCGATTGTTGAGGTGCTTAATTAGTCGGTCATATTCTTCATCGACATTATCAATGATGGCATCTCAACAAAAGCAGGTTAAAGTACCATATAAATACCAATTTTTTCAACAACTAAAATTGGTTGGTTGCAAGAAGTCCTCCAATGACAGGCAGTTGAATTTTACAAATCGCTTTAAGCCGAGTGCGCATTAAGGCGAGAGATTTGCAATCAAAAACACAATATGGTTTGCCAATGTTCAATGTAACATTTTTAATTTGTAATTTTGTTTTACAGTTATCATAATTGTATCACGATTTTCAAGGGAATTAGAATATCTGGAATTACGCTAAGTTGGCCGTAAAACTCGGAACCTCAGGCGAGACTCGAACTCGCACTTACAGAGAAAATAAAATGATTATGACTATAATATAAGATTTTTATATTTGTCGTCATCCCGATCACCAATATTTCAGCAAGTCGTCGAAAATTTAGCAGGCCTAGCAGAAACATTCTCTTTGTAGTCTCCATAGTAGATGATGGAGAGTGAAAAGACGATCACAATGTCTCTTTCCCAGTATTTTAATTTTAAGAACGGTACTCAAATTTTTAGTCAGAATTGAATGTAGTCTCCAATAGCACATTTTAAGAGTCTGTTAAGAATAACTGCACTCACCAGTGTAGGTACAAACAACAATTTCATCTTCCTCTTCTGAACTTATGCGACCACAACCAATACTCGTTATTGACTCATCGCAGTGCTGAAAAGATTTTTGATTTACACGAAAAAATAAAGAAATAAAAATATAAAAACATTTCTAATCAAATTTCGATTGGTTAGACTATGAACTCATAAGTTTTTTAGTTAAGGTAAGATAAGATAAGATAATTGTTGGCGTTGATCAATCCCTTGTGGTGGGATGCGTCCCCGCATTCATGTTCAACGTGATATCGTGGAGGTGGTTTAATGCGGGCCTGGGCTATACAATGACTTGAGTTGACCGCTATTCTCCAAGTCAGTGCCAGTTATCTTCCCCAGCCTCCTCTGGTCCCAATTTACCGACCCCGGAGGGATGGCGGCCTTGGTGGGCCGGGGGGGCGCCCCGGAACTAATCGGGCGGGCGGGCCGCGGCGGCAACCGCAC
>KN716401.1:120626-135518 GCA_000816705.1 Dictyocaulus viviparus | reverse complement strand
TACAGACGTAAATGGCCGTCCACTCCATGCTCCTCCAGTCGACATAAGACAAACAATATCAAGTATATCATCTGGGCAAATCACATACTAAAATTTTCAATAAATATTGAGCTTATTTACTTTGACACAATAGAATTTGTCAACATTTTTAGCATACGGCATTACGACAACTTCCTATAATTATCAGATCAAAAACCTTTTAGTGTTTTTGAAAACTTAAACCGCTATTGCTTATTTGTTCAGTTGAATTTCGATGTTTAGCAAATAAAAAAAAAATCCAGTGTTATAAAGAAATGATGTGGGCTTGATTGTAAATTATTGAGCTTCACACTCACTAATTCTTTCGTGATTCATCTAATAAACGATAAAATTTGAAAGAAAATATGAGGCAATTGACACACGTCGGTATCAGCACAATCGTGGTAATGATTAATGCTTTTCTGGCCGCTTAACAGAAGGTCAACTCCGCTGATGAACCTAGAATCAAGCAAATCGTTTTCTACTGCACCTCAAGCACGCAAATACAATTCTTATCATTTTTTGATATACTTTTTTCAGACATTACCTCACATATTTTTTTAATATTTTTTTTATTTTATTTTTTTATTTTTTTTATTTTTTTTGCATTTTATTATATCACAAGTTTTGACGTTTATCAACTTTTGTTGTGCTTACACATCCCTGTTAAAAGTGATATCGTGGAGGTGGTTGAATGCGAGCTTGGTCTATACAGTGACTTCAGTTGAACGCACCTCTCCAAAACAGTGCTGTATCTTATCTTACGCGAATTCCTTTGGCACCAATTTACCATGCCGGTAAGGATGAACGGCTTGATAGGCTTAGGCTACGGCACCAATCTGATGCGAGCCTGGGATCACTGCGGCACCACCACCACAACTGCGCCACACGTCCCCTCATTTTATTATCTCTCAAATTGAATGTAGAATGTTTTTTTCTAGCAATCCAATGACTCACATTCTTTTTATTGTTTCTGCCATGCTGGTATCAAATGAGAAGAACTGCTTTCCTTTCTTACTCAGACCACGGACGTTATTTCCAGATGCGACGAACACCTTTGAAAATCATTCAATAAATGGCGCATTGCAAAAATTTCCACATCATTCAATAAATATACGAATTTCAATGCCTTACATATTTTTGGAGTCAGAAGAAACATATCTTGTTCTTAAACTTTCAACATAATCTAAGGTAGAAATATCAAAGCTTGTCAGATTACTGATTAGATGAAAGGACTAAGGCTAAAATTAATCTTTATATCAATAGGCACAGCAACTAATAAAATTTACAAGCAAAAAATTGACCTAAAATCAGAATTGGCTGAGTCATTGAGAATAATCACCTTCGGTAGTTTGTGAATCTACAAGGAACTCTAACATCTTTATGTGATCATTTTGATCTTGATATGACGATCAGTGAGGAGTATTTCTAGCTTGTCTCTAGCACTCACTCTTACTTTATACGTAAAGTGTAATATTTAAAGGGTTAATAATTCTTTGACTATAAGTTGTAATATTCTAAAATTTTATAAAGTTTATAGCCAATAACCTTGTCTTGGAGTGTTCCGATTGCTCCACCCAAACACACAGCTTCAATCGGCAGACCGGGAGGCGATTTGTAAATGATCTTCAAAACAAGTGAATACGTAGAAATTCAGCTGCTCAATATTCAGAATGATTTCAAAAAAACTATATAGTCAATTTTTACTACAGATTCACTCTATTGAACTACGTAATGGCACTCACTTGAGTATCGTTATTCTTTCGACACAAGCAGATCACGCAGCCATTGTGGCTGCCAACCACGATCTATAAGAATTATTTTATAATTATTTATTCAACGAATCTAAAACGGTTGGGATGCACAGATTTTAAAGTACACAAAGCCTATTCATATGCTAATTATAGTATAATTAAATTCATATACTCTATCATCTGTCAAAATTCTACCATCTTATGCCTGCCTTTATTTTGTTCGTGTGCTATTATTATTATTATTATTATTATTATTATTACACTAATTATTGTTCAAATAACTTTTGAATATGTTTAAAAAAAGCTGTGAAATGATTCTTGTATTCTGCCGGATGTTTCGAGGTTAAACTAGACTAATTTATAACGGATGCGAACCTAGGTGTTTTCAAAGCTGAGTGAAGTTTATTCTTGATGGATGTCGTTTCGAATTTAGTCAAATACTTTTCCGAGAATACGATAAATGTTGCTATAGCGATTCTCTGATATGCAGAACTGTTCGTGACATCGCGTTGCATTCTTGAAAGACATCTGTCCTGCATCTGACGGAATTAATGTAAACGGCATGTACCAGCGAATTCTATTCTTCATTTCCTTCGCTGCACTTGCTTCTCATCTCCACATTTTCATGCATTCAACGATTTCTTCAACTCAATCTGATCGAATGTCCTTTGTAAGAAATAATTTACTGAAATGATTAGCATTGTGAGGACCTTATCATAATTTATGAAACAAAAACATAGAAAACATAACTACGTGTTGAATTTCTCCCATATTGGTCAACGTCAGGCCAATGAGATTTAGAACGATGCAGTATATCCTAAGATGAGTGAAACTTTCTTAAACATTGGATGTTCATATCACGAACCTCCTAAGTCTACACTTTCGAGTTTCGAACATATGGACTAAATGATTCTTAGTGAAAATCTAGATGAATCATTCTAATGAATCTCTTGTTTCTCATCTGTCGTTCCATACAATTCAGTACGGACGTCCAGCTTCAAATTTTTCCAGTCCAAAAAGTAGAAAAATCCTCCAGAATGCGTTTATCGTTTTTATGAAATGCTACACACAAACAATTATGACGGGATTCAAACAGGAAAAGCTGTTAAACTGCTTGTTCTTTAATCTCCGTACATTTTGTAATGTGTTAATTTTGAATCTTCCATCAAAGTAGCCTAGAATTGCACAAAATCACCTTTTCCAATGGCCTCTTTTCCTTTGACTTATTACTTTTCTGCGATGGTATAACGCGCATGCATGATCGATTTGTAGTACCCACTTGTGCGAAATCGAGGCGCATCAAATTCAACTCCATGGTCGAATCTGTAAATTACATTAAGATGATCAAACACCTTCAACTCCTAAAACACCCATGAGGAATTTGTGCGGTGTATTATGATAACCACCGGTCAGAAACGTTCTTGAAAGCTCGCTTTTCTGCCGCAAGAGGTTTCTACACTTACTCCTGTTGCACTGCGTTAGCTTCATTTTTGTATGAATGTAAATTTCATGCCCTTATGCTTAAAGACAATTCACATTTGTGGCACTTTTAAGAATACATTCAAATCCAGAATAATAAAAATAACATGCCATGATTTGGTTCAAAAATTATTGAAGTTTTCTAAACTTCTTCAAATCAGTGCCTATGGCAGACCTAAAGACATATCGAAGTGAATTTTAATTAGGTTTCGAAGACTTGTATTAATGGAAAACCATCAATAAATGTTATTGCTGTTTCAGAGATCAATTTTCTAGTGGAGACAGGATCTTTGTAGCACTTTAGAGTAAACAAAAAAAAGCAACATTAGAATAAGCACTGGCCTAATCAACTTTCTTGCGTGAATGCGCCACGCATTCGTGCTTTACAGTACGATAGAAAATGAAATCCGCTATGATTTTCTCTAATTTAAGCTATCTGTTCTTAAGTGCAACGCCGAATCCATGAAGAAGAACCCTATACTACTTTCAACTTCCCATCCCTTCTAACGAATGTTTTCTGGTGCGAAATTATTCAATTTGAGTTGTACCAATAGTTTTCACATGAATAATATCTGTTTGCAACCGATACATATGGGTAGGGCAGCTGGCCAACTCCTAGAGTAAAACCAGAATCGAACACTCCGATGCACGCTCATCTCTTAGAATGCCACATTTTCAGCTTGCGGTGATCGAATTTAATGAAATGATAGAGTTTTTAAGCCAATGACGTAAAAGATTTCAATAAAAGGATTTCTCTAGTCATGAAGTAGATGAACAGTTTATTTTCAAAAAATAGAAACGTCGAACACAATATTTATCTGGTCTTTATCGAGTACACGTCTTGAAAATGTTCTTCCTACGAGATTCGGAAAAGCACACACACACGCAAAAACGCATAAGTATATAGGTCGAACCATGTAAATATCTATGATAATTGTACTGTTTTCATTTTTAATAATCATCTAATCATCGCTAAAGACAATGCGTAATCTGAAGCAACGTCAACAGCGATTATCGACGTTGGCGATGGAATTCAGAAATTCATCGTGAATACTGGGAAGCCAAAGACAATCTCAAGCTTATCGCTATTCTGGAAATAAAGAGAGAGAAATGCCGGCGGTAACAATAAACGCTGAGGACTGCTGAAATTTCATTTCCATACTGATCATACTCGTAACCTATCAATTTATGTAAAGCTTCTCATATGAATTAAGCATTTGCTGGTTTTCCGTAATTATTGTAATGATTAGAAGTAATTGATTGATGCAACTGGAAAAAACAAAAACAACTCAAAAAATAAAACCAACAAACATCTGAATGTATGAAAATGTTTACGTTTGCCAAGAAGACAGCTAGATGAATCACACATAAACTAATCCCGCTAATTTCCGGTCGCTATTTTATTATAGAAAAGAATAAGAAGACAAAATGACTGTGTGCCGATTTGGTGGACATTGTTGACGTTTGCTGTTGCTATGGTTATATGGCATTGCACTTTTGCCACAGATGACTTATTTATAATAAAGAGTCCATCACAAACCATTGCAACATTTTCAAACTGTTCACCAGATCAATAATTTTGCAAAATTTTAGAACAATAAGGTTTGATAGCTCTTGCTGAAAAGAAGAGCTTCACCGTTGCTCCCAATTGCCTTGTTTAATCAATGAGGTAACCACTGTGCATTTCTTATAATAAGGATGAAAATGCATCAAAGTAAATTTGGAATTTCGATGGAGTAGAACACTAAACCACAATAAAATACTGTTTTCCAAATATTTTGGGAGAGTAGTGGTGCAGTGGTGGAGGTGCCACAGTGACCTGCAGGCCCGAATCAGTTGGCGGCCGACCCCAAGCCAACCGGGCCCGCCATACCTCCGGGGTCGGTGAATTGGTACCGGAGAAATCTGGGTAGCATAAGTAGCACTGGTTTGGTGAAGAGTGGTTAACTCAAGTCATTGTATAGACCAGGCACGCATTCAACCATCTACACGATATCACGCTGAACACGAATGAGTAACCGCATCAGGCCATAAGGGATTGATTAGCGCCAAAACTTATCTGATCAAGCAAGCAACTTATCTTTAAGATATATTGATGGAAAGGTGTGTATACACCATTAAATTTTCTTCAAAGAACTACTTCACTTTCTTTTGGGTTTGTTTCAGTTGTTAGTGATTATATCTTGGCCTAACAACTCTTGTCAGAGTGATATTAGCGCTGTTTGACCCAGCGACATGACAAGGCAGGAAAACACGAAAAATGCTTCGATTGCAACAATAAATTTATTTACATTAAATACATACACTATACAATTTATGGAGGTATCAATCCATGTTTTTTGCACAAGAAAACGTTTGGAATACTGTATAAACAAAAAATAAACGCATAATTTGCGGTATTTTAAGCGATTAGTGTATTGTAAAATCCGAACGTAGCAGTAAACAGCTGTGGTGATATGTATAGTAAGGTGCAATTCGTTTTGTGATAGAAGAAATGAGGCTGCACCTTATCAGTGAAAATTTAATAACAGTCTACTTTGTTTACACACTACTGTTCCAGAGCTCTTCAAAAGACAGTTTTGTTCACACATTATAAAATACCTTTCTTCAAAGTGATAGTACAGATTGATGGTACTCTCAGCAAGTTTCTGCGAGCCTCGCAATCGTTTCAACCTCGTCCATACAGGAAAATGCCATGTTTAATCTTGCTCGTTTTGTAGGTTGAGCTTCATCAAATATTCCACTCAGCTATAGAATGACATTCTCAAAGACATTGTAGATATTCTTTTTTCATAAGATGACTGTTTGCAAGCTGCTCTACTGGCCTGGTATTTTTTCATTCTGAAGATATCTCATTATATGGGATGGGAGTAGTATATGTAACCTGTAGCAACCATCTCAAAAAAAAGTTAACATTTACTATATTCGTCTTGGAGCTGTATTTCACTCAATGTTCTCAATCGCAAGCTATACTTTAACGAAAAGAGTATGAGGTAGTTTTTATCTTAAAAGTACTTCAAAGTAAAAAATTAAGATATCAGCTTGTGTCTAAGGGAACTCCTTGGTTTCACGCCGACTGGCGTATACTAAAATTTCAATTTTTTCAGTTAGCATTCGTAATCCGAAATCATTAACATTGACAGATATGTGAATTTCGTGAGTTATCTTCTTCTCTGACGTCTACTAGGAGTAAGTCGGCTTCACCACAGTCTTCCACCTACTAAAAAAACGTAGTGAAAAATAGTCAATCTTTCGTTCGCTATTTTACAAGACTTTGTTGTTATAGACAATTTTAGTACAAATTCAGCGTTACTCGGCGAAAGCGTCTTTGTTCAGTTGAAGGCAAACTCAAACGGCGACATCTAACATCACTGAGCTTCTCTACAACACAGAATTTTTTTTTCTAATATCTATAATGTTTATGAAAACAGCTATACTTTTATTAGAAAAGTATGTTTCAGTTGCTCTTGCACGAAGTATGAGTCCGGTCGAAGTGTTTTTCTACATGTTCTGTTGGTCTGTCCAAGTGAATGGTGTGTGGTATTGCCTTCACTTTCAGTAAGCGACTTCCTTGTACATAGAAGCTGATTGCCAAAAGCATATAGGCTTACGGGCTGATTAACCAATAAGCTGCTTTGCTAACACAAACCAATGTCCATTCATCAGAATTTACATTAAAAATGATTATATTGTGCATTTCTGACATGTTAACGTTTTTTTCATTATTTAACAAAGCACATTTCTACTTCTGAGGTATTATTCTCATTTAAGTAG
Source organism: Dictyocaulus viviparus (assembly GCA_000816705.1). Taxonomy (NCBI): domain Eukaryota; kingdom Metazoa; phylum Nematoda; class Chromadorea; order Rhabditida; family Metastrongylidae; genus Dictyocaulus; species Dictyocaulus viviparus. The sequence goes on along the minus strand of KN716401.1, from coordinate 128,493 downwards.
GCCAATAAAATCGTATGCTGCCAAGGGTTGGAATAAAACTTTCCTGCTCCAAATTCCATGACGTGATAGTCGATATTTTGTCTTTGATCTGCAAAGCTGTTACAGAGACGCAAAAATCGCGAACGTTTCTAGCCTAGTTCGTGTTTGAAATGCTTTTGATAACCGTTCTTATTTGTACCGTTTTGAATCTTCGTCAGATTTTCTCCTCTTGCTCTCTGCTTAAATGAATCCTGCCACAGGAAAGGCAATGCGCAGATCTGATGAAAAAATATGGTTCTACTTATCTATCAATAAGATAAAATCTCCTGTTAGTAAGAATATTATTGAACTAGGCTTTGATCATTCCGTCTGACAGCTTCAATCTTCATTGGAAGTGTTCATTATCTACAGAATGAGTTTCTATGTAAGTGAATGCGCAGATCAAATGTCCCGGAAGATATTCTCCATTTTTATCTCTATCTTCTAAACATTACGACTCTATAATGATTCTCGTTCATCGTTATCATTGTTGCATTATAGTCTCATACAACAAATTTGCAACAGGTTTCTTCTTTTTGAATGACTTTTTCCAACAAGCTGTTAAATGCATGTTATATTTGCTCATCTGCTGCAGCAATTGGTGAAGGTGAATAGGAATTGATAAAAGCAATTAAATGACAACGTGGTCGCAGACTGAATACAGCTGAGCTAAGAAACAGGATTTCATAGTTATCAACGGGATAGGCTATGAATGGGCTCACAAGAACATCTACACCATCGGCAGTATCAGTGGGGTCCGTTTTTAATGTTATTTTTTGTGTCGGTTTCTCTGCTCATTTTAATAAAGATCATAAATACCGGAATCAGGGCAAACTGCCTTCGCGTTGTAGTTCATATTGGAGAACAGTTTCCATCATATCGATTGACATTACAGACAGCAGAGCTCAGCATGTGATACTGAGGTATAAATTTTACTTGTGGAGCTTTTTTTCCTAAAGTTCTGAGGAAGCCTTGCAAGAACGTCCTCATCGTATTAATCCCACCAGTCTTAGTTATTAACAGATTAAAAGAATATGTCTCATGACATTATTCCATCAAGACAATGGCTTTGTGTGATATGTTCTCATGTAGATTAAGTTGAACAGATAGGAATAAGCAATATTCCGAACTAACCAGTCGTATTTTTATAGAAACAATAATATATTATTGATCGATCAATGAGTTAGGCCTGTGAGAAGAACGCCGGCTTTTCTGGTCTTTTGACCAATGTTATTTGGTTAGTAGACTAAGAATAGGATGAGTTCTTCGCGTTATATAAAATGTTAATCTATTATAACTAAATAATAGCCTTAAAAACCGTCGTTCGTTTTCTAGAAATGTTGGGAAGACTGTGGTAATATCGGTTAAAACAGTGCGACAAAAGGAAACATAACAAATCGCTTTTAAAAGCACTAAGGAAAATTGAGTTCGGGCTCTCGAATTTTCGCTGATAAGCCAGCAGATAGGTACCACACACTGACAGTAAACAAGCGGTTAAAAGAAGGCGTCAAGTAGTGTTGCTAAAAGTGCTAGTGCTACTCAGACGCCGGTAATTCTACCAATGAGGTTTTTCTTCTAATAAAAATGAGTGATTTGGCACAAATATTGCAGAGACATTTCTTCGATTAGAATCTACCTTAACCGATGTCATGAATTGTATCTGGATTCGTAATTTTTTTATTTAATTGCATTTTTGCAATGATATTATAATGTCCATAGTTGTGCTGAGATGGCCGCAAAACTCGGAACCTCAGGCGGGACGTTGTTGATGTCAGATGTTCCGCCTGAGGTTCCGAGTTTTGCGGCCATCTCAGCACAACTATGTATCTGAATTGTTCGGAATGAATTCATAGACAAGAAAGCATTAGACGTCAGGGTTGTAATTATTAAAGAAAAGCGTTTTGAATAAGCCTTAGGTTTCATAGCAGTTGAGATTGACTCCTTATGTCTTAACAGTAACTCATACCACTAGATTATAATGCAAAATAATTTTGTTTCTTCTTGGACAAGATCCTAATTGTGTTTGATTGAAATTTGCAGATAATGTTGACTATCGAAATAAGAAGTTCAAAGAAATTCAAAGTTCAATTCAAATTCAATTCAATTCAAATTCAATTCAATTCAAAATTCAAAGAAATGATGAGAGATTTTGAAAAAGCATTATTCTAGTTTAAAGGAAAGAGATATATTATCTGGTTGTACAATTGATTTTTCACATATTTTGTCTCTAAAAAACAAGCCATTTATTTGAGTGGTTTTTTTTTTCAGCGATTCGTCTAAAGCCTCCCATATGGAAGAAAACGAGAGATGAAATCATCTCGTTGAAAGTGACAATAAGAGACGCTGAATGCTATTGTGAGTTGATTCTCGCTAATTTTAATCAGAACCGAACTTTGATGGGCATCGTTGCCTACCTGAATATCTGGAAGTGTGCAGAGCAGTCGAATTGAGGGAGGTGTCACAGTGATGCGCAGCACGATTCAATGTACGTAGGTTCACAGCTGCAAAAATTCCTCCTGGACACTGCATTTTTCCAGACTTTTGAAAAATGAGGTCTGCCAAAAAGCACTATCCGTTTTTTGAATAGAATACTGTTAATGAACTTTGTTAATTAACATAATAGCTATTATTATTAATTACTTTTAACCAGCGCGAAAGCAAATTGTTTATCCAATTTTTGAAAAAGTGTTCAATCTGAGGAATATGCTGGATGCGACAGAATGTACGAGACTAGTTCTGCAATTTGATGAGGAGTCCTCAAAGCAGCACGTGGCTTGACAATATCATGACACAGTTCGATATCCTTCCTCTTAAACCTGTGTCGGGCTCTTTTCTTAAACTGCTGTATTTTAATTATTTTGTTGCTGACAATGCTTCTACGAATTGAGCTTTCCTTTCAGTTCCAAAATCTCATAACATATTGGTCATCGAGTATCAAGCAGCTACACAACCGTCTCTTATTTGGAGTCAAATTTGGCTTACAGGCGAAACAGCTGTTTTCCGTTTCACAATATTCCTTTTTATGCAATGTTTCCGTAGGTAGCCTACTGTTCATCTTCTTTTGTCATACCCGTTTCCTTCTAGCTTTACCTTATTGAAATTTGCGCAAAGTATAGTGGCGTAGATGAACTTCATCACGATCCGTAGGCACAGTATCGCTCCACACTTAAGACTAACATAAATCAAATTTAAAATTTTCTAATTGAAATTCAACTTCAGTATGTACTTATGAAGCGATAAAAATAGAAAGCCAATAATGATTTACATTAACATGTGCTTATGTCCTGAACATTGTTGTCATATAAACGAACAGAACTTTGTGGCAGACCTGATTTGTCAGCATACGAAAAAACATTGGTACGATATAGGCCACTTCAAACTAGTCATAGCTAAATCACTTCTATGATATCGCATTAAACACGAATGTGGAGCGCATTCCACGGAGGTTGAACTTATTTTACCTCATCTATGGATATCTTCAATTTGAATTTCTTTTGTGACACCTTACATTTAGTCATCTAAGTGTATCTTTAAAAAAAAGGTTGTTTTTTTTTACCATAAGCATTTTTCTTGAACATCTAATTCAATTAAAGTTAATAAATCTCTCTAAATTCCGTTTATATTTCTAATAAATGTCTATCAAAGAATTGCAATCAATATTAATATCAATGGGCGACTGTTTCAAGCTGCTCCTACAAATTCGTCGTTTTCCGTTCATCTTTTGGCTCTCGATTTCAACGATAGGTTTCTGGATACCTTCGATTTAAGAAATGAACAGTTTAAATATAATGAAACGACGACAACTCGTGTTTTTAAGGTTTGTATATTTTTTTTTGGGTATAATGCAATGTCAGTAAGATGATGTGAGATTCAGACTTGTGAATGATCTCTGGAAAAAGTTTGGTCGTATCGAGCTCGATGTAGTTTGCCATCATCTTCTGATTCGCAATATAATTTGCTTCTCATAACTCCACTATTCAATATTGTTTTTGAGGAAGTCAGATGATGATTGAAAATGCCAATTACGTATGCAAATAATGCAAAATGCAAAAATCGCTTCTATTTTTTACTTAGGAGGTGGTGACCCTTTATAATATTTTTCAGAAAAAAATCAAAATTACAACGATGAACTCCTCGCTAGAAGATTGTTTTGAAAGGGTACGATCTAGAACGCATTTGAATTTTGTTGATTGCTTGAACAAAAACTTGGATAGAAATTACGATGTCCAGAAACAAAATAGCTTTCACTACAAGAACTAGGACAGTCAATTTTTGAACTAGGAGCTGAGAATAACCTCGAAAATGGAGGATGATTCGAATTACTACCTCGAATGACGTCAGAACATCAAGCTCAGTAGATTTCACACTGTATTGTGAATCTTCAAGCGAAATCAGTTATGTACCATCCTTCAAAAACCGTGTTAATATCAAAAAAATGGAGCTTGCGTACAGTAGTTGCATGTGTCCTGCTTCATGAAATTTGTATTAGCAGCGAATACAAACTAGTCGAAAAAAAAAACTTATAGAGCGCATATAGATCGAATATATCATTGTCATGACAAACAGGAATAAGCTTATATTAATGGAAACTGAATCCTGCAGAACTCCTTCTACGTTTGAAAACCATGATTACCTTTATTCAACTTTGTATACTTGATCATGAAACGAGCATGTAGTTCAGCTTACACTACGGCAAGGTAAGGTTAACTCATAGTGAAAACCATTGAATCTTCTCAATGAATATTTCATATCAGATTAAGGTTTTGCGAACGTCTTTGATAATAATTTTTGACAGGGTAGAATCGATTGTGTCCCTAGAGCTGATGCAGTGATCATCCATTTTGAAAATAACCCATGTGATCCCTGGGCGATTGATCAAATTACGGTAGATGTTATATTCAATTTCAAAGATCCGTTGAGAGAGAGGTGAATTTGAAACTTTTTCTGTTGATTTGTTACATTTCATAAAGATTCTATTCTCATACTCACATGGAGAGGTGTGTTCCACAAAAGCACCAATTCAATCCGTTAGCGTGGCGAAACAACTCCTCCAAACACATTCCATCTACCAAAACTCATTTATTTATATTTATTTTGACAGAGCGGAGAGATCATATGATCATATGCAAATGAAAAAATCACATATCTATACATGTATGTATAATGTATATATATATATATATATATATATAGAAACTTTGGAAGACAAATTTACTTGTTTGCTGCGGAACAAAATGAGGTCGTTTCAAAAGAAAGGATCAGGATAACAATTTTTGGTATGCAATTGACGTCGATGTCATCGATAATTAGTTGACTTTCTTTGTGGTACAATAGCCGAGACATCTCGAAAGCATATCTAGCCCTGATGGAGATTCGTGCTTTTCTGATGCTCTTTCAGTAATTTTCATAGTAGATCACATCCAATAGGAATGGAAGGCTTTATCGATTCTTTCCCTTCATAAGGATATTCCACCACATATTTGTGTTGTTTCATGGATTCCTTATTTCGGGTAGGAATTTGTGGCAAATTGCATGGCGAAATCATTTTTTTGTTTGTGAATAGGTATAAAGTTATTTGTTTTCCATCGATATTCCATCGTTCTTTGTGAGCCGATTGATCGAGAAATAAGCATCACTTTTTTATTGTTGAAAGTTTCAATTCACCTGCTAGCTTGGTATCAATGAATGACAGTCCCGATACTGAGTCCAGAACAACGGTAACTATCTTAAGATTTGTTTTGATAGCTTCCATTATTTTCCGGTCGCCGATAGGAGGCTCAGTTATGGCGTTAGTTTGTTTTACATAAGCTTGATACGCTGGATTCAAATGGCTGTCGCTTATATTCGTTTTGGTTTTTTCACATTATGTTTTGTTTTCTTCCTTTCGCTTGCGTTTTTCTTCGATAATTTCTCTTTTTTATCCTTTGCATTGCTTTTGTGCAACAAGATGGGTGATGACGATCTTGGCATTTATGACACGATGCCACGAAGCAGTGTGACATGCTATGTTGCGATGAAGCACAAATGGTGCATAAGTTATTCTGCGACGGGTAGTCTGGTCTTTGTTTTGTTCTTGCATACTTGTCGCAGTAAAATGTCTTGTGTTCACCCCTGCAAGACTTTTCTGTTGTTTGTCCAAGAGTTTGCTTCATATATAGCTCAAAAATTTGTTCATTATATTTTTAATCATTCATTGCTTGCCCACGTTTTGACTACTTTTGACAAGATGTGCTACTACTATTTGTATTCCTTCAAACACCTCTTTCTTCCACCACTGTTGGCGACTTGAGCCATCCAGTTTGTCAGTTAATTTTATCATCCAATTTATCAACCGATGCTTTTATTGATCTCTTCGGGTCACCATGTTTGTTTTTTAGTGCCTGCATCGCTAGATCAAAACTTCCATTTGAACTTGGTATTTCTTCGTTACATTGCCTGCTTCTCCTTTGATTGAGTTCGTCAAATAGTTGAATTTTTCATGGTTTGGTATATCCTGAGAGTGTACGTTTGCGTTGTACAATTGCCAGAAACCATCTCATTCACATATATCACCTGTGAATGTTTCTGCTTATGCTTCTTTTTCTCAGATGCTTAATTCCACCTTGCTCGTGATTTCGTCTGCATTTTTATAACTGAGTGCTTTCTCTCGCTCTGTTATCGCATTGAGCATACGAGGATCGTATTTCTTTGTTTTTGTTGACAAGTCTACTGCTTTAGATGGATATTTTTCATGTTCTCCATCCTTTTGTGTGCAATGAGATAAAGTACCAAATTGACAGTCATAATTTTGTAGTGAACTGTCAATATCTGATGATAGCGCACGTATAAACAGCAGATCATCTCTTAGACTTTTCAATAACTCTTTGCTTTCATCTTGTGTATCTGCGATTGCGGTTGTTCTGAGTCTTTTCGCGTTGTAATTTGCCAGCAAAGATTTTAGCTCTCGTATCTCCGCTCTTCGTAAGCATTCGCTTTGTAGTTCTGATACGAAAAACCGTACTTCTGTTCAGATAGTACCACTCCTATGCTAAAAGAAATATCGTAATGATAATACTTCAAATAAGCAATAGGAATAAGAAAATAGTAATAATAAATTCAGGTGAATAAAGCAATCAATAATAATTGAGCAATCTATTCTATGTTTTGCTGAGGCGCTTAAAGTGAAAGACGAGTGTAGAATGTGTGCGAATTGACTGGTGTCGCAGTAGTGAATATAGTGCCCACTGGGATGCACCCTTTTTCAGGTGTTGTACAGTGAGTGACTGAGTGGAATATTAGTAAAAGACTCCTCTGTGCTAGGAGTGATGCTGCTTCGCTGAATTTGAGATTTAATTACGAAGTCGATTTGTACGACTGTTGTAAGAAGAACAATAACACTCTTGCAGTTGAATAGAACCTCAATTTTGGCTAGTTAAATCTTTATATAATTCGTAATAATAACAAATAATAATGATTAACGAACAATAAAACAATAAAACAGTACATTTAGAAGGTAATTGCGGTATAGAAAAAGTGTATAATAGACAAATTTATGGGTTGAGAATAAATACTATTGCTATCTGATCAGATTTGATCAGACGTAGAAAAGACTAACCATATTGGGTTCGACGAATTATGAATGTAATAAGTATAGAAAAAAATCACTATTTAGAATGTAAGTGTGACGTAAAGATGATGAAAATGATAACGGTAGCGATTGCTGCAAATTTGATAATATCATGATGATAATTGTTAGCATGTTATGACAGCGAGGATAGATAAGATAAGATAATTGTTGGCGTTGATTAATCCCTTGTGGTGGGATGCGCCCCCGCATTCATGGTCAACGTGGTGACGTGTCAGGGGGGGG
>KN716401.1:88850-103566 GCA_000816705.1 Dictyocaulus viviparus | reverse complement strand
CGACAAAAAAGAAATAAGTAGAAACTAAGTTTACTAAGTCTACTTACTATATTTATAGTTGTAGTATTAGTTTTTTGTTTTTTTTTTTTTTTTTTTTTTTTTAGTCTTGCCATTTTGATGTAGCATTAATAAAATTGTGATCTGTTGAAATGTATTTGATGAAACAACTACTTTTAATATTTTTTTACAACACTTATTTATCTATGTGTACTTAATAAAGGATACTCAATATTTTGTTTTCACTTTAATCTAACAGTTTCTGACTCATCATATCTACTCAAACTAAGTTAAAGAGTTACTTAGAAAGTCAAAAACTTTCTAGGCAAATCTTTCTGATGCTGTGATAAGTCAAACTTGGATAATTAAGCTGATGATGATGAGGGAAGAGTTAGCATCGCCCTTTTTCGGAAGTAGAAGTAGTTTTACTTATGATTGCCTTGCCTAAATACGAGCGTGAGACCTCAAAACCTGGGTAATCAAATTGTTATGAAAAATAGAATAATACAGTAATGTACAACACAGCTAAGCTAAAAATAATAATGTGACAAAGATAAAACATTGAGATCAGTTTGAGCAAATTGATGAGAACTTATAAGACAAGCTTACTACAAAACGATTTTACCATGATGGTTAACAAGTAGACGATAAACATAATTTGCGATGGAATATTGAGAAGTAATAACTGCTCTTAAGAGTATAGAGTAGTCTTAATTAGCAATTAGTTCAATACTTAACAAGAAGCGTCTGGAAATTTACCGCTTCAAAGACGGCGAATGTCCTGAATAAGCTGAAAAACTTCTCCAAATCGGCAAAAGTAAGACAATGTCAAACTCAATGGATTCTGATGAGCGTACATTCCGAATAAATTGTCTTAGACTAATTTTCTTATAATCCCCGTGGTTGAAATTGTGTGAAATTTTGATTCTGATGAAGAAGTGTAATACGATCATCTTGACTTTGTAATTGGTGATGTGCTTCCAATTGCTTTTCCTAGCTTCAAGAGCTTTCATTTTTGCACTTATCTTCTTAGTTTTTTGTTATCTAATTTAGGGCAATAGTTTCTCCTTATGAATAATTAACCACAAATCAAACTTTCTAAGATTTTCTGGTCTTGCTTCTTCCCCCTCAGGCGTGAATAATCACGTAGAGCAAAAGAAGCGGCGATTGGATTCCACTAAGAAATTTTGACAAACAGGAGCGTAGACTGAATTTTCCTGTATTGCTTCTGCGACATCTTCATTATAGTTTGTTGTTGTAACATAGACGATAGAGTCTCCATAAACAAATATTACAGGCTGCTGTTCTCCCGTTCAGTTTCTTTCATTTCTTACTTACTCTTCGAAACATGTTTCATAAAAGTTGTTCGACTGTTCAACTTCAACATTTCTGCATTGCATCCGTGCTGATCCTCATCTTTGATTTTCTCACTATAAGACTGGATGTTTTGGTTCTTTTTTAATGAGATGTCTTCGTACTTTCTCTACCCATCTTTGACGTATAGTAGCCCTTCCAAGTTTAGTTTTCTCTGCCTCAACCACCTACCACCAGCATGTAGAGTTTTTCCATAAATGTGGACACAATACTTACCAGTGAACCGCTTACCAGTAAAGTTAACCATTTATATTTTAGTCGATTTCAAACTACGTTCCACTATTTGATAGTTTTCAGACTGCTATCTTTATTTTTTTTCTTTCTTCTCTAGACACCATGTGAGTACTTGTAGGCGTTCTAACCAATACAAACTGTACTCCTGTTATGTTCATTGTAAAAGTTACGCTACTCTTGTTAAGGCAAAACCGTTACCTTTTCCTCATACAAGTATGATAGAAATTCAATGACATGTTATGGATAGAATTCTTGTTCTTTACTTGTCTGAAATGTCATACCCTATTTACAAACATAAGCATATTTATTTTTCAGCTATTCATTATATCATTATTCGACTAATTATTGAAAATGCTCTTCCATTTCGTGTCAGCACAGAAAAAAACTCCAGCGGGATATATTTAGGAAGTATTGAAGTGAGAAGTCGGCAACTACGCTGTCTAGAATCTCACTATGATGACAATTCCACTGGGTATTAACAGCTGAAAAATTATAAATTATCTTGAGGGTGTATAGATCATGCTCCAAGCATTGGGTGTCCACTAGTTCTTTTTAATAGCGTCTAGTAATATTGGCGAAAATTTGGGTTTCTCAGGTCTCACCTTTTCTTTGATTTACTGAAATTTTGTTGTGCCTTCCTTCCTATAAAAATCATTCTATTGCATCATTTTCCCCATGCAATTTTCTCTATGAGCAATCTTCATAGTATTTATGCTCCTTATCAACGATGACAGTTAAATGGTAAAAGTCCCCCTGAAATTCTAAGCTTCGTGAATAACTCAGCAGCGGTTTAGTAAATTCAGAAACTTGAGTAATGGTACCTAGTACTCAAACTTGAGTACTAAAAATCTTACAAAAGTATCAGGTAAAATCGGTAGGCTCCATTTCTATGACAACCATTTTAGACAATACTGAAATAAAGTTGATTCGGGCTTAAGTGTGAAGCGATCGTTTACCCATGGCTACTGATAAAGCTTATCTACTCCACTGTACAAAAGTCAACCAGGAAGAAATGTTACAGAAGCTTGCATAAAGTTATTAAAAGTGTTTGGCGAAAATACAGCTTCTTACAAGTTACGCAGAAGATGCTTCTAAAAATTTTAAATAGATTATCTATGTGCACTTCTTTTTCTGATAAGCCGTGCTCTGGACGACCATATTTGATCAACGACGATGTTGCTAAAACCATGTTGGAGCGAGATCTTTTAATGAAAACATACGAGATCAAGATCTCGTGAAGGCTTAATTCAGATCAGCAAACCATTTCGAACCATATTCGGAAGACAGGAATTGCTGTAGAAATATTCAATATAGGAGTCACAGATATGTAGACAATGATCCCAGATACTCTTGTATGAGCATGTTTGTCAACCACTCATTTTTCCTCTCACACATAACGTGGATGAAATTGGAGAAAAATTCGTATGATCGAATCGTTATGTGCACTTCTCTGCTTGCTTGAGACAAAAATGCGTGCTTCTTGAGCCAAATGACAACTGAGTATGTAAAGTAGATTACCTACGAAAACTCAGAAATTCTAGCTCTTCCACCTCTGAAACAAACTGGACTCCTAATAAGAGAATGTTGTTCATAAAGTGAGACATTCGCTAGCTCATACATTGAGAGTTTTGAAAGCAAACGAAAAGCTCAGTTTGAAGGAGTGTTGTTGAAAAGGCGATAATATAAACACAGTTGTCCACAAAGACAGACTGGAAAGGTTTCATGGAACAGACATCAAGCTACATCATGATAATGCCAGGCCACATGTTACTTTGAATACTCTTCAAAAAATTGTAGAACAAGGCTAATATATTCTGCAGCATCCAATCTGTGGATAGTCTGCGCCTCACGCTCGTAAGAAGCCATTAATAATAATGGCAATTATATTGTTTAATAGTTTTTTTTGCACTAAGAAAAACTGTTTTATCCGAAAAACTGACAAAATTTTACGGTAGACCTTATGCAACACCATTAGTCGAAACACACTTAACGACACATACAATGACATAACAATGATAGGTCAATGATAATCTTTCTCCAAAATGATCTGTATTATAATAATGAAGAGCAATAGATAAAGGTAGTGAAGTATTCTGAAGTGTTTTCGATAGCTGGCGAACGATCCTTTCGTATAACTAATGAGAAATACAATGCAATAGTAGGTGGATGGAAACCAAGCGAGATGAATTCCGTGAACTAATTTTTCGAGACAATACAAGAGGGAAACGAGAAAACTGCAGCCTCAAGATACCCTCAGCTTGATCGATTGATTCTAGTCAGAATCGAGCCTTAAGTAAGAACTCGATAAGATAGATTAGGACGGGAAGGTAGCAAAGTATCCTTCAAAATGGAGTCTATTTGCCACTTACTATTATCGTACTCACTTATGAACGTACTCACTCTCTTATCATTTGTTATATTTTTGCATAAATTAACAAATTTTTCAACCTTCCGTCAATTCAATTTGGAATGGTAGAGCATTCATGATATAGTAATAATGTGAAATGAAATTCTCAACTGGCGTTATAGGCGTTTCATAATGGCATGCTGATAAGCATCTCACGTGCTTCACATCACTTGATATTATTTCGAATACCATTACAATTTACGCAAAGAACGAAGAATAATGTAGTAAATTAATGGTTTTCCGAAACGTCTTCAAATGGTAGAGCCTAGAGTTCTATCCATTGAGGTCTGTGAATTGGCACCTGGTATAATCTAAGAGGGTTAACACACTGAATTGCTAAAGGACAGCTCTTCTTAAGTCAATGAAAAGACCTCAACGACATGAAGAAGAATGTGTGGAGCATCTGTACAGCGAAATAAATTATGTCAGCGTTTCTTAAACCCCAACATATCCTCTCTTAAAACTATATTCCCTCTGCAACATAATTATAGTAACACGAATGAAACTTCTCAAATGAATTTTCCAAGAGAAGCTCTACTAATAGAAGTAAAATTAGGCCGATGTTTCAATATTATGGCACGATTTTCTTTTCTATCAAAAGATTTGTGTATTAATGGAAATAGAGGAATGCGATAAAAACTAATTACAATAAGATTTAGTAAACTTCGAATAATCACTTTGAGTGGTTTGCAAGAACTGATGAAATTTGCAATCATGTTCATTTCTGCATCAAGAAGAGGGTACAGCATAAGTAAAGCGTAATGTGGAATGGCCCTTGCTGCTGCTCAGTCGGTTTGAGTCAACTGATCAAACAAAGTGTTCCATCACTTCAAAGTCAAATAATTGACACGACAACGATTTCGAAGCATACGTGGTAGTCTCATTACATCAATTTCTAGTAGACTAGACACAAACCTAATCATCACGACGACATCGACATGAGGTAGAATGCGTGAGGCGTCTCACACAAAACGAGCGGTGCCATAAGCTTACTTCGTGCTCCATTACGATATGAAGTAATAGTAATACTAGCAGCAATATTATCATAATGACATTATCAGCATTCCAAACGCTTAATTACGTTATTTGAAAAAGGATGAGAATTATTTCTTTGCGGATGCTTAACACTGTACTGCTAATTTCTTATTTGTCAGTTGTATTAGGACCTTTGCATTTCCTTAGCAGATTTCCGTAATGCAGTAACGAAGAGTCTCTCTGTTGTCGACGTTCTCCCTTCATATTGTTTATCAAGAAAAAATATTTTTATTTTATCAGAAATCCAATTTTATATCTGTAATTGAAGAATTTCGGGAACAGCCGGCAAATTTTCATGGCGGAGGTGAGCGTCAAACGCAATTCCACTGGTGATCTCGAATGTGAAGTAAGTCTTAAGTGATAGCTTCAATGCAAATGTTTGACGGAATAGTTGATATCAGTTGAATTTTGATGATTCAATACTCTTATTTATACCAATACTGTTTACCAAATATACTGTTTTCATGCTTGAAAGTTTTTCGTGTTTTGACATTTTCTTTTCCTCAACATTTACTACAGCGTTTCATCAAAGCTTCTTATCGATTTAGAATGCGAGAAAATATTTGAAAACATACTAGTAAGAGGAATAATGTATTTACTGGGATGCGTTTCTCAATGGACTGATGTGCAACATCGATCCGCGCAAAACGATTCAAGAACTCCACCAAACAAATGAAGTCTTTTATCACTCCAAGTTGGATGACTTAGCGTCATGTTAGGAATAAAAAAGCCATAACTTCATAGAGTAGGTCACCAGAATTCATTCTAGAGAAGAAATGCACACTCAGTCACCTTCAGAACACCTGGTAAAGTTGGATGCACGGCGCATTCCACGAAGATTGTTCAAGTTTTCTCCTTAATTATTTAATGTTCATATCAGAGTATGTGATCAACTGTGTCATTTATAATGATCACTGTTGTGTGTTGATTATAATGCAAAGTGTTGCGGTGAAAATATCACTTGTATTGTTCGGAAAGTCATGTTGGTTGTTAAGGTTCGGCATCTGTTCGTGTTCCCATCCGAAGTAGATACTCAAATTCACGACAACGTCCATGACCAACTTCAACATTTCACACATTTCCTTGCTACTAAGATGAACGAATTTAAAGAGGTGTTTTTTTTTTTTTTTTGATTGCGTTACAATCAAATTCAATATAGTGAAATTTTTGAAGATATAACTAAAACTAAGTTAGGTATAATACTTTGATAAGGCAAACATCTTCCAAGAAAATCTTCACCTGATACGATTATTACCTCAGATCTGAATAATAATAATATACTAGCACTAGTGTTACAATAACTTGTGTATTACCTCTGTTTATAAATACAACAGTACAGATAGTGTGATGGCGAATGATTACGGCAGTACACTATAAATAAGACAATGGCTTTATATTACAACATGATATATGTGTCATATGAAATTCGTAACTTTTATTTAATTGCATTTTTGCAATGATATTATAATGTCCATAGTTGCATATCTGTAAGTGCGGGTACGAGTCCTGCCTGAGGTTCCGAGTTTTGCGGCCATCTCAGCACAACTATGATATGAAATTGTTAAACGAGAGCTACGTTTGAGAGGAAAAGAGGAAAATTACTAGGTAGTTTTGTTTAGTTTCAACTCGCTTGAAAGTTCATAATACTGTTTTACAAGCTATTGAGTTAAACGTGTTTACTTTATGATTAATCTACTTGTAATGTGAGGAAATCCTTGTCACAATTACATATTAAAATTATAAAAGTCGTCTTGATTTTAGTGTCAACATTTCAAAGCCTACAAAAAGAAGTAGACGGTTAGATTTAGCTCAAATAGTTCGTATTGCTTTTCCCACCTTGAAAAAAATATATGAAATAGTGGAAACGTCATATTATTAGGACGAAGAAGAATTTGATGTTCACCTGAACCTCATCAAAAACAATTCCGTTTTCTTCGAATCTCCGAATATTGATTGAAAACATAATACTAATCCTGTCTAAAGGAATATTCAAATCTAGTGATTTGCCTCAGCAATCATTTTTAAACGGTACTTAGATATTGCTGTACCCTATTTTGGTTTGTGTTCGCTGATAACCGTATGGGTTAGGTCAAATTCAGATGATCGCATCGAAAATGCTGTAGATCAATGTTTTTTCGTTCCTGTCTATGATTTCAATATCTGCTTCATTGTTACGTCACGTGTGTTCATCCAATGGGGTATTCTCACTGATATTCTCCTTTCTGTGTAGACTTTATTCTGAACACATATAAGAAACGCTACCTATTCCTTCAATATAATCATCTCCACAATTCCAATGTAAGAAGCAAATAGTTGAAGCTCTTTTATAATTTCTTTCTATACCGTTTGAACTCGTTGAGACAGTTTTTTTGGTCTGCATAGACCTTTTGAGGCGACTGTGTATCAATTGAGAACGTCAAATTTTTCGTACCAGTTCAATTGCTGTCACCAATCGCCCTAGAATTGATTGCTTGATAGCAACGCTACTTTATAAGAAGAAGTAGAGAAGAAAGAGCAGAAAAAGCGTCTCCTTATGACTACTCCAAAACGTTTCACCAGCTTGAAGCCATTAAAAATCATCAGATGCCATGTTAAACTTGCAAGACGTTTTTATCGTTTGCAAACACTGACAATTCAAAATACGCCTTCAATAAGTACCTTCCTCTTGTGTGAAAGTTCAGTCAAAAAAAAAAGAAACACAAGAAAGTTTATATTGCTTTACCTGTGCGAGTACTTCGTAATGTAGCCGATCATGCTTACATACACGTGAGCATTCGTTGGTTAGTGTGGCTAGAGAGAAGCAATGTTCGAAAGACGAACACTAGCTCTTAAGTTATGAGCATATTGCTAATGGCAAGATTAGTTGCCTATTCAATGCTCTAGTGCTAACTCAATATCAGTGATCAATGAGGAATATTTACTGGGATATCGTTAAAACGCTTTATTGATTAGTCATAATGAATTGTTGCTAAAAAGCTAGTGATTCACTGTTTGTCGTTTAACCTAAATATGCATAGTGCTCATTCACTTAGAAATTTATTATTCTCATCATATTTGCTTCCAGTTTATCGAGCAGAATTCGGTTGTCGTCTTCACAGTTAACTATATCCAAAATCGATTTATTGCCGCCGAATTTTGCACTGAATTCGCAAAATTATTCAAAATTTTGAATGTGAGAACAGTAGCCGAATTTTCGAAGGCAATCGAAACACTTCAGAACGAACCAAATACAGGTACGCCCTCAATTCTGAAAATACCTCCTGATAAGGCTAACTTCCAGAAAAAACTCCAAACTAATCTATTATAAAGTATTGTACCTTCTCTTTAGTAGTAATTCTCATATGCACTTAAGATAGAAATCAGATTCCAAATTTACATCTTCAAAATCCATCAAGTCAATGAGGATTGAAATAGGGTTAGCAGCTTTAGCTCATAGAATAGATCCTTAGTCGAATATCATTTAATATATTGCGACGCTTCTAATGAACCTGATAGTAGCTTAGATTGTTGAACCCTGAAGTACTTCATTATTGTTTTGTCATTGTCATCTAATTTTTCCACATGCAACAATGACGCATAACGAACAAATGTTAGCATTAAGGATTTAAGGTATTTAACAAACATATATAAACAATTCTCTTGAGGCATCTATTTGGAATCTTCTAAGGAACAAAACTATTTTTTTATGAATACTATAGAGGATAGTGGAAAAACTATATTTTCGTATAGTTTGAAAGATTTTTCAAGTCACTCTCTTTAAGTTGGATCTTTGGGATTCATTCTTTGTTGGAGTGAGATAATCAACAGTTTGCGAGAAGTACACGTGATATGTGATATCTGAGAAAGTCGGTAGGGAATTCGTTATATCTTAGATCTGTGCCTCCTTTTATGTTTTCTGTCGGAATGCACCTCGAAATTCAGACGTTTTGTTGTCGAGCGGATTTACTCCCACAAAGATTTCTGCGTCTTGAATAGAGGTTGTAGAGTGAAGAAAATCGGTATTAATTTTACACCTCGGAAAAAAGTAGTTTATGTCCCATCTTTGTCTATCAATACAAATGGCTCGACATTATCATGGAGGTTGATTGCTTCCAACAAGTTTTTTCTTTCTGCAAGGGCGTTTTGAAGCTTGTATATATTGTCAATCTTGTTAGGTGCATTGCACTTAGGACAAATCTCAATTTTTGAAAGATTGTTTAAGGAAAGTAATTACGCTATATTGTTTTTACTCATAAAATTTAAGCTGTTTTGGCACAAATTTTGTATCTTCTGATGAGCGATAACTGAGATATCCAAGAAGTGCAATTTCCTGTTTGTGAGAATATTATCGATCTCTTCTTGAATCATACCGTTTGGAAACTCTTATACCATCGGTAACTTCGTCTTCCTTCAAAACATGATTCCTCATAGAAGAAACGTGCTGCTTAGGAAAGTTCCAAATGAAGGTTTCTATTTTGGCACTGTTCTCCCATTCTCATTTTTCATCGTTCCCAAATTTTTCTATTACTTCTGGTCGCGTCTGATCTCTTATTGAAGTTGTCAAAAGCACACTTGTAAAACAATTTTTGCTGTATATAATTCTATCTTGGTTTTTTTAATTTTTTAAATTTTTTTTTGGTTTTTTAATGGATGGCCAATTCGTTTTTATTAAAACGGCAAGTTGGTTAGCAGCAACTCATGAAGCTGACCTTCATTAGATGTTGAAGCTGGAAGCGAAGGTGGCTAAGCGTGTTATGTACCTCTTTTTAACTTCCAATAAAGCAATCGCATCAAATTTAAGGCGATCGGCGGCCTCATGAAGTAATAATTGTTGTCTAAAGAGACTATTTTGGCGTTGTAGATGTAGAGCAAAGTACGTATCGTAGGCATTTTCGTCTTGTCTGTTTCCAGAACAATCATAAGTATGTGCGATTCGACACACCATAGTAAATATGATACTAGGCGTTTTCCGTAACGCGGAAACAAAAAAGAGATCTTGAAGTGCTGTTCTAATCGAACGTCGAAAACGAAGCCATACACACCAATCTGTCGAATATAGTATGCGTACAAACAGTGATTGGTATTCATAGCTGTTAGCGTTTCAATTCTACTACACGTCATTCACATTACACAAAGACCAACAGCTTAATGGTCAGATCACTTTCCAGATAAAAGCTGTGGAAAATGTTATGATGCGACATGAATCTGTATAGCGGAATGCTCTTTTCTACTGTTCTTGCACGCTTTGAAAACAATAAAATTTTGTTGGTATATCCTCAACTCACCTAACGATTGAATGGAATACAGTTGATAGAAGCTGATCATCAACAAAATATCTACGTCTACAGTGCGTGAAGCTAAGGAAAGAATGCTGCGAAAGTTACGCTAATTCAACAATTAATCAGACATTTCAATTATATTTGAAACTGTCTACGTACAATACCAAAGCTCGTATGGAGCAATTTTTATTGTATTTCATGTATTTACAAAATAATTCAAATAGAATAATAAGAAATTCACATAATATGGATGATCGGAATGATTTATGAGCTATAGTAATACGTAATGAAAAAAGGCTTCATATAAATATGCACGTCCTTGAACTTCATTATTGATAATTCATATCATCATCATATTCTTCAGCATTATTCTTAATTTTTAAAATTATTTTTCTACTATAATAATTATTTATAACTAACTTCTCAAGTCATTTAGCGGAAGAACTTGAACGATTCAAAACTACTGTAAAAGACTGGGATGATTTTATTGCTGGAATAGAGCGAACTTTAGAAGCGAAGGTTGGACCTTCGACAACGAAAAGTGAAGACGGTGAGTCGTTGTTGACTTGATACGATATTAATAACACGAAAAAAATTATTATGAGTGATATTAGAAGCTTAATCTTAAGCTAGTTGTCTATAATTGGCTGCTAACAACTTTTGAATATATTTGAATACTTAAATAGCTTATTTTTCCCCAGGCTTAAAGCATCCACTACTGTTTCAATACAGTCTTTTTCGTTCGAGTGTAGTTGCCCATTACGGTGGTCTGCTTCGTACACGTCAACAGTAGCACCTATCATTATGTTATCTATTGATAGTCACCAATGAATAAGCCTTGTTAACATAAATCTAGTATGCGTTCGTTCATTTTACATAAAGATCACATTTTTTTCACGTTCTCTACGTTCACTATCCTTCGTCTGGCTTCTCTCATAACATAATTGACCCAGCTTATGCTTTAATATTTATGTGTATATCATTAGACTTTTAAATGAGTAACATTTTGAGAACTCTATTCATTTTTTATTCAAGCCGATCTTTGTTGCAATATTATGCGTGGTAATTAATATTAAAAAGTCTTCAGGTTTCATAAGTGATTTCTGGATTACTTAGCGTGATTGATGCATGATGCACACGTGAACCGGATACATAATGTTGAAGGAATTATGAAGTTAATTAAAGTGTATTTCTAGACTTTTTACTGCGTTAATTAGTTTGAAAATTACAAGCTTAAACATTGTGCTTCACTTCTGTGCGCCCTTTATAAAAGCAAAATTTAGTTTGCTAAGTCGTGAAGCTATTAACTGAAACCCAAAATTTCTCTAAACTTTATCTTTTCATAAGTTGTTTTATGTTTTTATTCATACGCACTATTTTTTATCTATTCATTTTACTTGTTGAGGGCTCTACATGCTTCTATTGCTGGTATTGAAAATGCTAATATCACTTAGATCACCTGAATTCCCGTTGATCATCCATTTGTTGAGCATCGCAATTCCTTCCTAAGGCTTCTGTGAAGAGGTCTGACCATTAGGCCAGTGATTTTTCTAGCAGTCTATTTGACGTCCAGTAGAATCCAATCACTTACAGTTTCCGTGCACCGGTGATCATTCACCTACATCACGTGTACATCAATTTCTGATAGCTTCGCGATCACGGCTGCGTCTATAATTTTTGATCTTTTTGATAATGGACGTGGATCAGAACTTCGCATTCCCTCTTTCACTAGTGAGAAACACCAAGAATCACCCTTTTGATACAGCGTTGTATTCCGCTCAATGAGCTTTTATCCTGCTTTCGTGATGTCCAAGTTTTGAAGGCATATGCTAAGCCAGGAAGAACCATTATGTCAAAAAAGTGGTCTAGGAGCATTGCCTTGTTTGTTATCTTCACTACGTCCTCGATGCTTTTATATGACAAAGCGAAGATAAAGAAGTTGACGACCGTCGATTT
The DNA here is from genome assembly GCA_000816705.1 of Dictyocaulus viviparus. Lineage (NCBI taxonomy): Eukaryota > Metazoa > Nematoda > Chromadorea > Rhabditida > Metastrongylidae > Dictyocaulus > Dictyocaulus viviparus. Next base: position 91,305 of record KN716401.1, on the reverse strand, counting down.
ACACTCACATGTCGTTCCGTTCCAATTTTTTCATCATGTTTTCAAGAGTGGCTATAAAGAGCTTTGGCAAAATACTATCGCCTTGTTGAACCCCTTCTCTAACGTTGACGATGAAGTCTTTATAGAACGGGGTAAATGTGGTAGTGAAATCCTTATATAACTCACGAAGAATAATTGATATACGGAGTCGGAAACGCTTGATTAGTCAACACTACACGACTGCTTCTCTTTCCACAGAATCTAGAACTTAATATCAATGAAGGTAAGACAGATTTGTTTTTTTTTACTCCTGTGATACTTCCATAAGCCTCGTGATTGTGTGAATATGCTCCATCGTGCTAAGGGTGAGTTGTGTGAAAAGCTTATAGACGCCTTTTTGGAACCATTCTTACTCATGATGATGCTTTTATTTTAATGTTCTGCCAGTACTGTTAATAATGATTCTTGTGAAATACTAGTAGACGCCAGACAACAAGCAGATTGAACGGTAATTTTCAAAGTAGTAAATGTCTGCTTTTTGTACAGCGACACGGTCCTGCTAGTTTTCCATTGGCTTGGAACTTTGTATTTTGGCAAGCAGCGTGTTACGAATCGAGCCGGTGTTTTGTTAGAAAGTGGTGGTAGATTCTTCAAATGTTCTGATTTAATACTGTATAACCTGGGATTTGTACAATTTCTTACCGAGGGTATGATATATAGGGTTCCGGAAGGGTGAACGCTCTAAAGAACATAGCCGTCTTTCCTGTCTTCACATGAAAGTAAAGGAATGTGGCTATTGCAGAGATTCTAGTAGTAATCATAGACGATTTCCCACTTTCTCTAAGAGCTAAGTGTTCCGTCATGAGATTGCAGGACAGCCATTTTACGATGTTTCTTATGATTCGTGAAGCATTGGCTGGCGTTACGCCTACTCTTGCCAGCTACAGCTCCTTCATTAATCAGTTTTGCTCTTCTCTCCTAGAGAGCTTTCCATCGTTTCTCTGCAGCGTTCTGCCAGCTCCGATGTTAGTCAATAATTGTCTACGGCTGAAGTTGTTCAACGTTGGCGAATGAGCTTAGGAGTTCTTAGAGGGCAAACGTCTCTTAGTATTTATCGAAATCTCTGTAAATTTTTGCGCCATCTCGGAGGTACCTGATTAACTGATAATATTCCTTTTCGATATTGTAAATAACGGTATCTTTCCAAAAGTCAGCTAAAAAGTTGTATAAATCCCAATTCGTTTTTATTCTAAAATTTCGTTTTCGAAAAATTGCAGCTTCTTCTTCTTTGCGTGTGTATTAAAGTTGGGCACGGAGGCGAAGGTCGGATCCCGTATAGAACATTGACACAACTGCGACATCCGTTAGGCAAAAAGTACTTTTCACTAGAAGCCTGCTGCGTCCATGGTAAGGATAGAGGCTTTTGAAATTGCGCGTTACAATGAATTATTTTGTTCGTCATAATAAACTAAACTGTGAATGCCGTTCTGCCTGTTTATTCTATTTGAATCCCAATGTGACGTTCTCAAACGTTCTTCTACGGCCATTCTTACCATTAAAATTGTCAACAATAACCGTGTAGAATGTATCGCTTTGAAGTAGGAGCGTAGATATTGAGAATTGTCAGCGTAGATATTGAGAATTTTCAAGGCGGCCATCGGACCACGTTATTTCAATTTCAAATGTCCGATTCGAGTCGTTAGTTGTTCAAACAGATAAATGCTCATAACCAAGTTTGAATTAACGAGTGCAGCTATAAGTACAGATTGTCATCTTTGTCGTTTCACGCTTGGACACCTAATTTGACATATTAGCAGCCTCTCCGTACATGTTCTAACCTACGCTGCCGCACCGGCGGCTCTTTCGGTGTCACAGAAATAGGGTTATTTTTCAAACTATGTTTGGCGTCTCAAAACACCAACTCATTTTCCGCCATCTAGGGTCGCGCCACGTAACCTTTAGGCTCGCCGGCTCGAAATTCTTTTAAGAGGTAGGTCACTCAGTGTGAATGTTTTTTCTGCTTCAAGGTTGTGATTGAATAATTTTTTTTTTCGCACAACGGCAAACAACATTTTTGAACGACATATCAGAATTTGAAACTTTCATAACTGTGAACAAGTGCTATTGCTATACTGCTCGATGACACTTGTTAATGCTTCGATGTGACTTTACATTGAAAACTCTTTACTAACTTCTGTTTGACGAATATCTTAAGCTTTATCAAACGCTTATGATGTACTAGACGAGAAAATTTTGTTGAAGTGAAGCTGACCACCAAACTAATCTTGTGACAATTTAAAATATCCGTTTCTTTACCTTTCTATAATTGAATGATCATGCGCAAAAATCTTCATTGCTTCAGTTCAGTGTCATTTCTTTGAAAGTATGCAAATATTTAAGATAGCAGGTGTTTACTTCTCGAAGCCACCAACTCAAAGATTTCAACTAATATCTATTATGTCTGTAGGTATCTTCT